>VMDO01006503.1:0-99742 GCA_007922755.1 Pedetes capensis
TACATCTCAATGTGATTCATTCTGACATGCTTTTCATTGTGACATCTCCATATATGCATTTTGATAAACATTATTCATATAGGTTACCCCTTACCCTCCCCTATGCTTCCCCCCTCCCACCCTTCCCATCTAAGTTTCCCATCTAAGTCTTCTCTATCTTTTACTTAGTAGTATTTTTCTATATGTCCTTGGGTTCCAGCTCTGTTTAAGATAGAAACTTTTCCTGTAGTGGTCTTTGTTTTTCTCTTGTTAGAACAATTACATGTGATTTCTAGTCCATTTATATTGACATCATTCTTATCTCCCCCCCCCTTATTATGATCCGACCTTTGAATAGGATTTTTCCTTCTTGTAATTTTGAATCAGCTCCCTCATATGAGTGAGAACATGTGTTGTTTCTCTTTCTGAGCCCGTGTTCATTCACTCAAAATAAAAACTTTTTTTTTTTTTTTGAAGTAGAGTCTTGCTATGTAGCCCAGGCTGGCCTTGAATTCATGTCCCTCCTGCCTTAGCCTCCCAAATGTTGGGATTAGAGGCATGCACCACTGTGCCTGACTTTCAGTCATGAAAATTCTAAGGCTCTTGATACGTATTGCCAAAGGACTCCCCAAAGAGTTTGTTCCAATTTATACTCCAGCAACAGCACGAGTGTTCATCACTCTTACTTCTTCTTGCTTTAAGTAATTGCTGGCCATTTGCATCTCACCCTCTATACACTGTCCCTCCATCTAGGCAACCAATCCAACAGCAGAGGCTCCCCTGGGCCACCAGTTAGTCCAACTGAGCAGCTGAGAAGCAGGCAAAGTGGCGACAGTGATGACACTTCTCCCAGAATCTGACCACATCCAACCCACCCCAAAGGGAGAATGATCTGAAGAAATGCAAAGTCTATAGAAACAGCAAAGCTGTGGTACTGGGGGGCACAGCACCCTGGAGGCAGCACTGTTTCCTGCCTGCCCTTTGTGCAATGTCAAGGAGCCTTGGTCTGGAGACTTGTGCACACAGGCCATCTGGAAGTGGCATGTTTATGAGCTGTAATTACATGAGAAGTGGCTTCTTTATTGTCTGTTAGCTGGTTATTCATGCATCCTATATAATTTCAAAGAAAATAAAAACAACAGTTTGCTAGGATTTAAATGTAAAGGTAACACAAGAAAGAAAATTCATTATTTTTTCAATGCCAATATCACTTGAGTCCTGCAGTTGGATTATGAGTGGAGTTCTGGGAATGAACAATCTCCTCTTGGAAGATCTTGAACATCTCAAGAAAGCATGTAAACTGTATTTTCCTAACAGTTTTAATGTCAGGTTCTTCCATGGTAGTGAATGCCTTAGTGTGATACACTAAGAGATAACAGAGGTGCCAAAAAATGGATACACATTTAAAGAGATGTTGCCTATGTATTACTTTTCAAAGCTGAATTGAGTTATAGTTAGCAATGTGTGGTATGACATTCTGGCTTATATTTCTACTGTCACATCAGAACAACCATACAAGCCATTCTAAAACAACAAAGTGGCAAGTTTCCATCTCAAGATGTGTATACATTTTTTAAAAGCACCCTCTGTATTTATTTGGTCTGTACCCCTGATTCCTGGCACAGAGATCCCTAAACCCTGATAATTTCCTGACTAATATGGCTGCTATGGGTATGTTTATTTCTAATATTTGGCCTTTGACCTCAGTTCCTGACCCAGAACTCCTACATTCCGTGTAACTTTCTGGGTGATAAGAACATCCGTTGTTCCAATGAGGTGGTTGGACAGCCTCAGGATGGGAGCTGGTCACTAGAAAGAACAAGCCATGAGTAGAAGCCTGGAATTTTCAGCTCCCCTCCCCACTGGGGAGAGGGCTAGAGACTGAGTTAAGTTTCCCTATGTTCTGTTAGCCATCACAGCAAACCACTGACCCTGAGCAAAGAAGCTCACGGGCCCTGATATGTAGCAAAGGGACAGAAGTATGGGTAATCTGGAGACCTAGTGCTTTCGATTAGTGCCTGAAATAGGGGGCAGTGTCACATGAAAGCCAAAGGAGGGATCATGAACCGTGTAAATTCACTGGGATTTCTTACAGGGGCTGGGTGACTCACGGACAGCCTTTACATAATTCCACCCAGGGGAAGTATTCCTCTAAAATGTCCCCACGGAGATGCCCACTGGAACCTGCCCCACCTTTAAGTCCCACACTTTGCCAATTGTTCACCTCTTCTGTAACCTAGCATCACATGCATCTGGGGCAGGAGGGGCTAATGATTGGCACCATAGGGGAGGGTCTTGTGGAGGTCCCCTGGGGGTCTTCTGGACTTCCTGCCCTCCTCCCTCCAGAAGGGAAAGTTGATAGCTCTATTACCATTACAATAGGCCTTTGTTGTTGTTAGGTGCCACTGGATCCCACTCATAGTCACCCTATGTGCAACAGAAGGAAACACTACCCAAGACTGTGCCATGCACAAGATGTTTTTACATTTGAGCCAATTGCGGCCGCTATGTTTCTTCTCATTTTGAGTCATGCCACATAAGCAAAAAGAGGTTCCAGGGACTTTACTCCATTCCCATCATTAAGGTCAACTTTACTTTGAGGAGAAAACTCTTCCCCAGTCATTTCTTGAATGCCTTGAGCCTGGGGGCCTCATTTTCTGGCACTATATCTGACAGTGTTTCTCTGCTATTCATAGAGTTTTCAATGACTAATTGCTTTGGGAGTGGGCTGCCAGGTCCTTCTCCCTAGTTTGTCTTCATCTGGAAGCTCAGTTGAAACCTGTCTACCATGGGTAGCCGTGTTGGTATGTGAAATACCAGTGGCATAACTTTCGGCATCACAGAAACATGCAAGCCTCCACAGTATGACAAGTTTCATACACATGGGAGACAATAGGCCTAGCCAAGCTATATAATTTTGACCTATTTTGTTGCTATGGTTTTGAGACCAAAATTCCCTTGAGGTCATTCCAGGAGTTTTATATCAAGATGGCAGAGATGGTAATCACTGTGTCTAGCCTGGAGGAACCACCTACCCAATAGGCAGTTTCTTGGGACTGAACTCTTCCAGGTAGATTGTGTCAGGGTTGAATTGAACTTTAGGCCATCCAGTGGAGAGTTGGAGAATTAGTTGGTGTAGGAACTGTACCTCCATACACACAGGTGCTTTGTGTTAGAAGGGCTTGGCATGAGCAGAGAAAACAGACTTTTTTCAGTTAGGCTAAAAATAAAAGGCAACCACTGCTCACTTGCTCAGCAGCAGGCTTCTCTGGAGTTCTTTGTTACAGCGGGCCTCTAAATCACAACACTAGCCGCCACTCACAAGCCTCCGCTTTGTGCCACACACTTGCTAAGGGTTTCGCGCATTTGTTTCTAATCTGCACGGTAAGTGTGTGAGGCTGGTAGAATTTGTGCCAGGTTGCAGATATAGCAGCTAAGGCCTGGAGGTGCAAGAGTTGGTGACAAATGGGATCTGCAAACCCAAGCCTGCACCCTCATGCTGCATAGGACCTGTCAGGAGCACCTGTTGAAGGGACCATTTCCTTCTGAATGCCTGTCCCTCTTCTTTAGCCAGCTGAGCTGCATCGAGGGGAAAATCTTGATGAATCGATGCAAAACTGAAGATTAAATGTCTCTGGATATCTCTTTTGACAAGATGGTGGAGACAAGATAGGCTGACCTGGAACACTGACACTTCTCCCCCATTCTTGGCCTGAGCTATTGCCCTTGATAGATCCATCGCAGGTGTGTATAGGACATGGGAGGGTTCATGCAGTCCAATGGACACGCCCACCATCTGTTTTTCTCAGATTCTCAGCCAGGTTATAAAAGCCTAAAAGCCCAACATCGTCCTTGGCAGGAACTGCAGTAAAAAAAAAAAAAAAAAAAAAAAAAAAAACACTCTTCCTCTTTCCTTCATGTAGTGCCCGGGGCCAGAGAAAAATGTGATTCTGTTGTTTGGGCCTATGGTTGGACAGTGTCAGGGGTCACTGGTACCAGTCACTGAGGAAGGCAGGAGGAGGAAACTTGGAGGACAAGTCCATGGCAGGAAGTAGCAGGGACACCATTGGAGGAGATGTCCTAGGCAAGTGGCTCTGGGAGCAAAGGTTGAAATAAGTCTGCAGTGTAGTAGATAAGCTGGGTGCTGGCTGATCCCTGTGCTTTTTCCTTTTCCTTTTCATTTCTTTTCTTCTTTTCTTTCCTTTCCTTTCCTTTTCCTTCCTTCCTTCCTTCCTTCCTTCCCTTCTTTCCTTCCTTCCTTCTTTCTTTTCTTTTTAGTGCTTACCATATTATGGTACAAATATTGTTTGTTGTTGTTAGGTGCCATCAAGTCGGTATCCGACTCATAGTGACCCTCAGTACAACAGGGGAAACACTATTATCAGTGCTTCTCTGCTGTTCATAGGGTTTTCAATGGCAGATTGATGTTTTGGAGGGGATTGCCAGGTCCTTCTCCCAAGCCTATAGCATCTGGTGTTCCCAGGCTGTCTCCCATCCAGGTACTAACCAGGCCTGACCCTGCTTAGCTTCTGAGATCTGATGGGATCAGATGCCACAGGGCTATGGCTGCAGGCATGGTACAAATATTAGCATGATTTTTTCTGCTATTCGCTAGAGGGCTCCAGGATAGGGTGACCTCATGTCCTCCCTGGTCCTCAGAGAATCTAGCTCAGAATCTAGCACAAGACTGGGAAATAGGGGATGAACACTATAAGTAAATCGTATCTTATAAGCTGCTTTATGGAACTATGTATTACTTGTTGAGTTTATTTCTTCATCTAATATCCCTCAGCTTCTAATCAAGTCCAATCAAAATTTTGTATCTGATCCCAGATATTCCAGGGAAATCTAGGAAGAAAACTAAAGCATCTATGCCAAATTGTAAAAGGGGAAACAAGTCCCCTTCCTCCATCTTGTCTCCCCTTTCCTATTTTCCCAGGCTAAGAAAAATGATACTAAGTCCCCATGGGAAAGGCCAGCTTCTAGAAAAGTTGGGGCATCGAGGACCCCCTGTGGACATTCACCATTTCTAGGCTTAGAGGCTCTAACTTGCATTGAATTAAGGAAAGCAGCAGGTTTTTCGGGGCACCATGCCTGTATTTAGATCCATCAGTCAGGGGTGTGTTCCAGCAGTGGGGAGCAGCCTGCACTTTGGCAGACAGTATAAATAATGTAATGTACAGTAAAATAATCGGATCTGAACCCGAGCTGAAAGCTAGTTTCTCATGGTCTTGCCTGCCTGGATGGACCAGTAAAAACTATAAAAACTACAAAAATCTAAAACATCCTGGCCTTTCATATGTTCACCTTCTATATTTTGTGTCTTTCTAATAATAGCTACCCAGTGAATGCCAGATACTCTGCCGCTGGTTATATAATTTATATTATCAGCAATCCTTGCAACTCTGCAAGGTAAAATATTACTAAACCTACATTGACAGATGAGGGCACCAAGAACCAGAGCTTGTAATTTGCCCAATCTGGACACCTTCCAAGGTCATATCCTTGCAAGAGCCTAAGATAACACTGGAACTTGGATTTATCTGAATCTAAAGCATTATTTCCATTATGGCAGATAACTTTAGTTATGAGTGCTGTCCAATACCATCACCAAACTAATTTTCAGACTTCTTGGTTCACTGAATTATTATTATTAATATTAATATTAATATTAGTGGTATTGGGGGCTGAACTCAGGGCCTCATACATGCTTTGCAAGCACTCTACCACTGAGCTGCAACCCAACCCATTTTTTATTTTTATTTTTTTATCTTGAGACAGGGTCTCACTAAATTATACTGGCTGCCTCTCATCTCAAACTTGTGATCCTCCTGCCTCCACTTCTAGAGTCGCTGGGATTACAGGTGTGTGCCACTACCCCCAGCTCAATTATTTTTTTAAAAAAAGGCCAGCAAATACTTGTAGTTTCCCTTAAAAAAAATTGACCCTCAGTACTGTATATATCAATCTAAACAGTATGTGCATTTTGGGTTCATGCATGGAAAACAAGCTTCCAGATTGGGAACGTGAAGGGAGAAATATGAAAGTGAAGGTGGAGGTGGGGTTGGGGCAACTAGGCATACCAAGAAGCATTGCATTTCAAGTTCTAGTTCTCTATGTGTGAAACATAAAAGGAATTTGTTTGTAAAATTTGTGTGAATCTGCTTTCTGTCACTATAACTAATACCTGAGCTAATCAATTTACAAAGGAAAAAGGTTTATTCTGGCTCACAATTTTGATTAGTTTGCTCCTTTGCTTTTGGGCCTGTGACAAAACAGCACATCATGGTGGGATTGTGAGGTGTAGCTGGGAAGCCAAAAACAGAGGATGGGACCAGGATTCCACAATCCCTTTCATAAGCACACACCCATTACCTAACTTCCTCCCTCTAGGCCCCACCTCCTAAAGGTTCCACCACCTCCCAAGAGGACCTCCGTGAGGAGTAAGCCATTATCACATGGACCCCTGGGGGATATTTAAGATGCAAACTGTAGCAGCTTCCTCCTCTCTCCATGTCCTTCTCCTGGGCTCCTTTATCACCCAAGAAAGCACAAATCCTGGCTCTTGCCTAACATCTTCCCAAGGGCTTCACCTCATATTAAAACATATTCTGATAGCATTGGTTATCTGACATTTAATCAGAGTTGGGCTTGAACTATTCTTTAAATGGGTCCTGAGCTTTTGTTTTCTACTACTTTAACTATTAAGGGCACAAGGGCTAATGGCCCTTTGTCCCAGATGCTAATGTACACATAGAAGGTGATCACTCTAATAGTTGAAAAATAACCAAATCTGGAATAATTTGGGGCCTACGCAGATTAGGATAGTATAAATAACTGATTTTCTTTTCTTTCTTTTCTTTTCTTTTCTTTTCTTTCTCTCCTTCCTCCTTCCTTCCTTCCTTCCTGCCTCTTTCTTTCTTTCTTTCTGGAAGGTTAATAAACTCTGGGCCTCCTGCATGCTCAGTAAGTGCTCTACTGGGGGGCCCTTAGCCCAGGGTTAGAACCCCACACCCCCACTGCTGGACATCCTTCAGGGAGGCAACTCAACTTTATTCTCATGCACCAGGCTTTTAAGCATTTCGGGGCAACCAGTCGGTATCTATAGCATTTTGGGTTAATCAATCAGTATTCAATTACTCTGCAAGAAATTCGAGGAGGGACATGCCCCCATTGCCTAGGGTGGGCGCCATCTTGCCTTGACCTCGTGGACTCAAGCTGGGTGTGCCTCAGGGAATCATGAAAGAGTACCAGGTATGCCTCAGGTCTTGAGGTAGGCTAGATAGCCTCAACCCAAGCAGTCTCAGGACCGCATTTCCTCCCTTCCTTTATTGGTCCCATATCACCTTCCATTTCCATCCCCACACTCTACCACTGAAGCGTACCACCAGCCCCATTTGTTTTTTGTTTGTTCATTTACTATTTTTTCTTCAGTACTGAAGGGCTATGAAAGTTCTCTACCACTTAGCTGCACTCCCAGCCCCCTTTTTATTATTTTTTATTTTGAGACAGAGTCTAAGTTGTACAGGCTGCCTCTGGCCTCGAACTTGAGATCTTCCTGCCTGTGCCTCCCCAGTCACTAGGATGGTAAGTGTGTACCACTGCACCTGGCTCAACTGACATTCTTAAAAAGTACTTTTAGGTTTATGACACTCCTGTGCAGGCTCATTTGTACCTCAGAGTAACCCACAGAGGAAATAGGCTCAGAGAGGTCAAGTGACTTGGTCTTGAAACCCTCATTCCCTTACCCTAAAACTTGCATTATTTCCATTAATTATAATTGGCCCTCACAGATGAATAAATACACAATGAAATCTGGAGACTGCCTAGCCTGTAAAACATCCTTACCAGCAGAGGGCGCAAGAACAGGCAAAGAAAGACCTTGGAGACAGCCACCTTTGCATGTTGCCCAGCCACTGTGAGCTGGATGACCTAGGGCACATTATTTAATTTTTCTGATCCTTGTCCTTAAAATACTAATAGTAATGCCCTCACCACCACCTACACAGGGTGGTCATTAAGGATTAGAAGTACTCTGTGACTGGCACACATTTGGTGAACAAAAATCAACCCTCAAGATCGCCACTAGGGGATAACAGAAGCATGGAGGTTCCTGTTTGAAGCTTTAATAAATATTTGAAATTAGTTTGTATACTTGACACTTCACATAGGCAGTGTTATATCAAATGGGCAGAGAAATGCATATTGATGAAAGAAACTTTAACGCCCAGCAAGAATGTGAAACAGTAGGTTAGAACAGCCTTTCTGTATGACATGCCATTGGCCCTAGCAACTATTTAACCTAAGAAAATAATATTGCATGTAAGCAAGACTTAGAAAAACAAAGAATGTCGTTGTTACTCTCTTTATAGCAGCAAAAGTGGAAACAGCAAACTTATTAAATGCACAGGTTTAATAACTTAAAAGTCTCACCACCAAACTGAGCTACTAATGTCATCATTAAAGCAATGCTACAGAATATTCTAAATGGAAGGATCATAACACAGCAGACAAAATCACAAGATACAAATAGCCCAATTTCACTTTTGTCTAAAATTACACACAAGACAGAAAGCAAAATATTAAGGTATTTCCTTAGGAGAGATGAGATTGCTAGCGACGAAGGTTTTCTTTTCTTTTTTCCCCCCTCTCCTCTTTGCTTATCTCAATTTGTATTACTTTTGTAGTGAAATAGTTTTTTCTTTTACAGAGTTAGACCAGCTGGAGGCTTTCACTTACCGGGCACAGCCAAGCTAGGGGTCATGTAAATTAAGTCATTGGTAATAAAAGGAGTTGGAAATTTCAAGGTAGTTAAAGTAATTAAAATCCTGATGAAATTCCCCAGAGCTGGTCACCAAACTTTGACTTAGCTGTTGTAAGACTGCACTAGACACCAGGCTTCGCTTTTTCAAAAGGCCTGAAAAAACGGCACAAAATAAAGTATCGACACTTGCTCATGTAAAGAGCCAAGTGACCTGTTTGTCCTGAGCAAAGGTAACCTGAAACCCATCCTATCGCCCACTCTGGTTTGGCTGCACATCCCTGCGTATTTGTTCTCCATTACTTAATTTACTTTGTTGAACTTGAAATGGAGTGGAATTTCAATGTAAAATTACCCATTAGCTCCAGGGCTAAATTTAAACCTTTAATTAAATTAATCCGTTGATTTTAAACACATTGCTTCTCCCCCAGAAAAGTGTAATGAGGTTTCTTAGGTGTCACAGAGTTTAATTCAGTGTGACAATTGCTCCATGCTGCATTTGGTAAGTCACTCAAACCTCCTAGAGAAATCTGTACACGTTTCCATGTCGGTCTGGATGGAAGTCCACCCCCTACCCCACCCCCGCCTCACCCCCAGCGAAGACCCGCAATTGTTGGGGGTGGGGCTGCGACTCTTCCCACAAACGGACCGAACTGCAGGTCTGGAAGGCTCATGGCATCCTAAGGCAGGAACCCATTTTTCTACAGGGATATTTATGAAATAAATGACAGAGTAACTGTTCATATTGGTCCCAGAAAAGGGGATTATAATCCACAAAAATTTGCAAGGCGACACGGGGAAAAAGTGTAAGACTCTTTTAGCTCGTTTCAGTCTTTATAGAAAATAGACCACATTTCAGGACCAAAGTAAAAATTTACGTTGGCCTTTGCTAAGAGAGCACCGTGAGATGAGGATGTGTAAATCAGTCCGGCCACGCAGGTGTTCACACACCTGAGTTCTTATGCACCCTAGCGCGTCCCTTATCTCGGGGGCTGCACCCCTGGCCTGCAAATGAGTTAGGCACATTTCAAAGGTTAGTGACGCTTTCAGTGGGGCTGTCCACCAAGGGCTGTGAACCTACACGTGTAACGATTAATACGGACCTATTTGTCGCGGCCCACTGGTAACATGGGGTCCACTTAACTCGCTTGCTGTCCAGATCTCTGCGTTGCTCCAGATAACTGCCTGCAGATCCATAACTATCCCAGGTGCACATCCCCACACTGTGACTCTCGGGGTTCTATTCGCATCCCCAAATTCTCCGAGCGAGCGTGCCAGGGTAACGTGCTCGCCTCCCGCACCTGGCTTCCGCGCGCCCTGGGAGCCACCAACTCTCCCAGCAGGCAGCTGGGAAGACCTGGAGAGCCCTGCCAATCTCCCGCCCAGCCACGCGTTTTGCTCTCCCTTCCTCCTCCTCTTCCTCCTCCCCCAGCCCCTTCCCCTCCCGCCGCCTGCGGCTTTGTTTTCCTCCCAGGTTTCATTCCCCACACGTGATACTGTGTTATTGCAAGGAGCGCTTTGGAGCGCGAGCGCTGGGCGCGCGCACCTATAAATACGGACACCCGGGCCCCGGAGCCCGAAGCCGAACGGCCAGGAGACCGGCAGGCGGACGGCCAGCGAGCCAGGAGCAGCAGCAGCGAGGAAGGCGCGCGTGTGGGTCCCGGCGGCGCCTCGCGCCCGAGCACTGAGGGGCGAGCATGGCCCGCCCGCGGGGGGGCCGGGCCGCCGCGCACGCCGCCCGCACCCCGCGCCCTGCCCAGCCCGGGTCGCCGCGGCTCGCGCCCGCCGCTTAACACTTGGCACCCGCCGCTCGCTTCTCGGGGCATCGCGGAACTAACGCCGCAGACGGACACAATGGCGGCGGCGACCGCCACCGCCGGTACGGCCGCCTGCAGCAGCAGCGGCGGCGGCACCGACGCCGCGGGCAGTAGCGGGGTGCAGCCGCCGCCTCAGCCCCAGCCCGCGGCCGCCGCGCCGGCCCAGCCGCCGCCCGAGCCCCCCCGGAAGCCGCGCATGGACCCGCGGCGCCGCCAGGCTGCCCTCTCCTTCCTCACCAACATATCGCTGGACGGACGGCCGCCGCTGCAGGACGAGGTGTGGGGCGGCGGCGAGGAGAGCGGCGCGGCCAGACCGGGCGCGGGCAGCGCCTGCAGCTCGAGGACTCGGCTCAGCCTGCTGGCCGCGGGCTGCACCGCGCTCGCCGCACCGGGCACGGCTCCCGCGGCGTGGGCCGCTGGGTCAGGGCCCTGCCTCCTGCAGCCCTCGCTACTGCCGCCCCTGGCCCCCAGCGGCCAAACGACCCTGCCTGGCCCCGGGGCGGCGCGGGGACTTGCGAGCCCCCTGGGCGCGGGCCGGGCGTCGGGGGAGCAGCCGCTGCCGCCCCGGCCGGCACCTCTTCCAGGCTATGCTCAGTTGCAGTTACCCGACGGTCTCGGGGGCGCCAGGCAGGAGGAGCTGGAGGAGGACGATGCCTTTACCAGCGTGCAGGTGCCGGCGGCCGCCTTCTTGGGCTCTGGGACTCCCGGGAGCGGCAGTCGGGGCCGCCTCAACTCCTTCACTCAGGGAATCCTGCCCATCGCCTTCTCCAGGCAGACCTCACAAAACTACTGCTCCTTGGAGCAGCCGGGCCAGGGCGTTAGCACCAGCGCCTTCGAGCAGCTGCAGAGGTCCCGGTGAGTATCCTGGATTCAACACGCACCCACACCAACTCAGCGTCCCTGCGGTCTCTGGGCGGTAGGACCCGGGCAGGTCTCACCGTCCCGCGCCGGGCTAGATTCGGGGCTCCTGACCCGCATTCCAAACCACTAAAGCACACGAAAGAGGAAGAATTGCAGGGAGTGCGTGGTCACACATAATGTGCACGAGCCCCGCACTCGCGGAGCAGGAACACCATGCTCTTGCCTTGGCCAGGGAGTTGGGAGTTACAGGAGCCCATTAAAAAGTGACTCCCAAATCTCCTAGCACAAGGAAGAGATCATGAACTTCCTGAAACTGGGTCCAGACAGGGAGGCGCGCTCCCCAGGCCCTGCGAGCCTCTGCAGGCGCGGCGTGGGGCAGTGGGTGGGGCGGGCGGCTGGGCTGCGCGCGGGAGCCAGAACTAGTAGCAGGCTCCTGTGAACCCTTCCGAAGTTCCTGTGTGCGTTCAGAGTTCTTGTGGCTCGGGGAAACTTGGCATTTTCCTTTTAATTCCCTAAGAGGTGCAAAGTCCTTCTTGTATTTCCTTGAACCAGGCCCATGGGGTAGACAGGAAGGATATAGGGCTGAAAGCTTTTTTGCTTCTCTCCTCACCCCATTCCAAGAGGAATTTGCTTAATTAATTAAGCTAGCAAGCACAGTATGCTTTTAAGTTGTCTGTAGGTATTTGGCATCTTAGTAAAAGCATGACACGTTAGAGATTTGCTTATTCAGGAAATAGCTGGAGCATATCCCCGTGTTTGGGCTCAGTAGTCTTATTAATTCCTTGTGGGGCAGAGCCACTGGAGGTTAGGGAGCAAGTGGAGCAGGGACCAGGTGGGGGAAAGCAGGCCTGTTCCCTGGGACTGTCCTTGTTAGTTAATAAGGCCTCCGATGAAGTTAGTTATAGCATTGACCACCGGTGTTCAGTAAACTTAGAGGGCTGGTGCCTCAGTTTCCCCTTCATTGATAGGCCATTGCTAACGTTCTGGGAGCAGCAAGGTGGACAGAAAGAGCAGTCTCTGTTATGGCCTCTCTTCTGTATGGCTCCTCTGAAGGCTCGGGCTAGCTCTGGCCTGAGGAAGAAGGTGGCCTGTTGGAAAACTTCCTCTCTTAATCAAATGGGGAAGAACAAGCCTGGCTTTACCCAGAAGTTTCCTCCTCCCAGTGCTTGAAATCAAGACCATGCTGGTGTGGAGCATTGCGGTTCAGGTGCATGTGGGCCACAGGCAGGGGTGTGGAGCCCAAGGAAGCAGCTTTGTGATTGCACGGATGAATTAGCGACACTGGGCACAGGTGAGAGGCAAGCTCTGGCATTTCTTGTCAGAGCACGCCTGGCCCCACGAGGGAGTGAGTGCTCCTTGGGTTGGCTCTGGCTGGGTAGTGCACACTCAGCAGTTTCTGAGCAGCTTGGTGTTAGCGCTTGACATCTCACACTGGCTTACTTACAGGGACTCTGGAGTTTGAGCCCAAGCCCAGCACTCAGAGGGTCATGACAGGCATTGTGAAACATACGTGTTATGCTAAACTGTGCAAGTCTGGCTTGTGTCGCCTGGAAGACAGATGTGTTCACATTGCTGACAGCAGCTGGAGATGGGATTACCTCTCTTTCTCTGAGAAACTCATTGCAGGGGATGTTGAGGATCTTGTGTATTAGTATTTCTGAGCCAAAGAACATTCAGAACTAACTTTTTAATCCCAGCACTATGAATCTTTAATATGCTTTATTGAGCTCTCCTGCCCCAACCCACGTTAAGATGCATTAGTCACTAAGATGCATCCTTACCCAACAGTCATTCATTTTATTATGTCTGGGTTTTTTTTTTTCCCCCTCTTTTTTTAGTACTAGGGGTTGAACCCAAGGCTTCCTACATGCTAGGCAAGTGCTCTACCACTGAGCCACATTGCCAGTCCCTTTTTTATTTTTTGAGTCAAGGTCTTGCTAATTTAGGCAGGCTGCCTCTGGCCTCAAATCTGTGATCCTCCTGCCTCCATCTCCTGAGTTGCTGGATTACAGGTGTGCACCATAGCATCTGGTTCATCTTATTATTTCTGAATAGCCCGTATCTGGCAACTTAATTGCCTTTTTAAAATTTTATTTTATTTTTTTGCGATATTTAGGGGTTGAACCCAGGGCCTCGCATACACTTTACAAGTGCTCTACCACTGGGCTGCACCTCAAGCCCATTTTGTATTTTTTGTTTTGAGTCAAGATGTCACTAAATTATACAGGCTGCCTCTGGCCTCGAACCTGTGATCCTCCTGCCTCCACCCCTAGAGTCAGTGGGATTATAGGCATAAACCGGGTTTAACTGGCATTTTTTTAAAATGACAGCTGTCAGTAGGAACATCAAATTTGATGTTTGGAGGGAGGAAATAGGTATAATTGACTTGTGAAAGGCTTTGTAAGAAAGGCCAGCTTGGCCATGGAATGGTGACAAACTTGTAATACCTTAGGACGCTTTGTTTTCTACACTGAGCTGCTCTTCGGCCCCTGTCTGGGGTGTGCTACTTTTATGGTCCCTCAAGAGTACTTTCACCTGCCCAGCCCAAGTGCGGTTTAGAGTACAAACTCATCACGATAAGTCATGGTGTGGGCCAGCTCTCCCAGTTTCTCTGCCTTCCTGGGTAGAGGCTTTATAAAGCCCTACTAGTCTGTGAGGTTCCATATGCTACTTCATGGACATTCCCCTGGGATGTAGTTAGTCAAGTTAGACTTTCCTTGGATTCTTTTTTAGCTATTTAAGGGACTCCATAGAACCTTGCTGCTCCAAAGTTTGGGCTGGGGACCTCAGCCTCACCGGAAGCTCTTAGAAATGCAAACTCCAGCCCTACTCTCACCTGCTTGAGTCTAAATCTGCATGTTAATAAGATCCCTTGTGATTCATACATCCATTACAGTTTCGTAAGCACTGCCACAGTGAATCTGAAATCTGCCCTCTCTTTATGAATTAGAGATTTCCTGTATTAAGTTTGTTATGGGTGTATGAAAATCAGATCTGGAATCTTCAAACTCTTTTTTTTTGGGGGGGGGTGTCCTTCTATCAGGACTCTTATAAAGCCAACCAGAGTGAATTGTCTGGATTTCCAATCTTTGAAATACTACCAGGAGGAGCATCTCTGTGCCCAGGACTTGGCCTGAGTATGTGCTCAGCAAACATGTGTCAGTGCAATGATTATACCATCTCTGCACACTGGGCTGATACTTAACATCTGTCATATTTGACTCCCAGGGCAACCCTGTGCGTAGAGTCTTTCACAGGTGAGGGGACCCTGGGACTCAGAGAGGTTGAGTAACTGCCTCAGAGTGGCCCAGCTACTAAGAGGCATCATGATAACAGACTCACTTTGGGCCAGGATAGGAGCCTAGGTCTTTGACATCCAAGCCTGGAGCCTTTCCCTCTGCCACTCTTGACTTATCACAGTGGGGTCATAGATAATTTTTGAGCTGTGGACGGTAAATGCTGAGCTAGGATACAGCAGGCCAGATATACTTTTGTGATTCTATACACCTTTTCCTGATCACACCCCCGACGTTAGCCTCATTGTTTGGGGCCCCCGGTTTGCTGTTTCCCAGGCTCCATTCTGTTGGAGGTAAGGCACCCAGGACTGTGGGCCTGGGGATCACCCTGGCCTCATGAATGGGGCTCCACCAGCCCTGGGGTTTGTAGAGGTGTCGGAGATGGAAGTCAACCAGCTGCCTTTTAATTTCACTTACACCCTGTTTCCTCTCTGCTGGGTCCGTGAGCCCTGCACTTGGAAAGTGTTCATAGGTGAAAGGGAATGCAGATCTCTAAGGTGTGTCTTAAGGCTTCTTTTACTATGAAAACATCATCTCAGGCAACAGCTGGCAGTGGTCCTGGGTACTCCACTTCTGACTGGCAAACACCCAGAAGCACCGCCAGCTATGGAGCCAGGTGAGCCACGTGCTTGCTGGGAGGCCTGCAAGGTGGTGACCACCGTCCTCTTTAAAAATAACACGAAGGCTTTACATCTGAGGATGTCCAGATCCTGCATGGTAGAGAATTGGGTCTTAAATGGAAGGAGGATATGTGTGGAGAAGGACCCAAATTCTGGGTTCGAATCCTGGGGCCCAAATCCCAGCTATAAGTAGCTGTCTGACCGTGGGCAGGCAAATGAGCTTTTCTGGTACTCTTTCCTCATGACATGCTTGTGAAAGCTGGACATTGAATAAGGGAAACAGAGGAAGAATTGATGCTTTTGAATTACCGTGCTGGAGATGGATATTGACTAGACCATGAACTACCAAAGGAACCAATGAATCTGTCCTAGAAATGCAACCAGAGTGCTCCTTGGAAGCACTAGACTGGCTAGACTTCATCTCATGTATTTTGGAAATGTAGTCAGGGGGACCAATCCCTGAAGAAGGACATCATGTTTGGGACAGTGGTAGGTAAAGCAAAAAAAGGAAAACCCTCAACTACATGAACTGACACTGTGGCTCCAACAATGGACTTAAACATAAAAAAGATCGTGTGCCTGGCACAGAGTCAGGGAGTGTTTCCTTCTGCTGTACATAGGGTGAGTCCAACCCCACTCAGAGGTACCTAACTACAACAGCATTGCTCTTGAGATCCTTGACCTGGGTCTTCTAGTCCACTTACATTTGTTATTGAAGGCTGACTAAGTGTTCCGTGCTTCCTGGCTTTGCAGATGTTAATGTGTTTAGGATCACCTGGAGATCTCTTAAAAGGCAGATGGTCCATTTCTAACCAGCTCTCTGGAGTAAAAACCCCCCGCACTTTGTGGAGGGAGGCTTTGTCTAGTGTTTTTGTTCCTGCTATAAGGCTGAGGGAGCTGGAGCTCAGAGGTGGGAAGTAACTTGCTCAAGGCCACTCGGCCATTGGTGGCAGAGCCCTGGCTCACCCCTGACAGCTCAGCCCTGGCCATGGAGGGCTCTGCCCACCCCTCTCCAGGGGGACACTGAACCCAGGCTATGAACAGTAATCTCACTGTCTTTACTAAAAAGAAAAATGTGGCCCAACCAGGAATGGGGAGCTAGAGTAAGGGAAAGGAGGTGGCTGTTCTTGCCTAACTTTGTCCCCATCTTGCTTGGGGACTTTGATTTCCTCAGCAGTAAGCAAACACAAGTTATCTTTAAGCCATTTTTCCAGCCACACATAGGAGCCAAAGCTGCCATCTTGGACTGGGCTGGGCTCTGGTCAGGGGTCTTTTCTAAGTCTTGGTATTGGCTGTGCCCTGCTAAAGGACATTAGCTAGTGTTCCCTACTGATGGCAGCAGCATCTCAAGCCTGCCCACTGCTGTCCTTGCAGTCACAAAACCTGCAGTGTGAGTGAACTTGGCAGGCAGCAGAGGGGAGTGGCCTGCCATGGGCCGGCAAGTGCCCAGTGAGGGGACCCAGGTCAAGTGTGGCCTCTGCCCTTGGGGAGATTGGGGGGTCCACTGTAGGGCTCTGCACAGCCTGTCTAGCAGTTGGCCTGGGAAACTCCTGGTACCTGGGCTTTCCTCCTCCCGGGAGAGTTGGTAGGTGGGGAGGGAGCCAAGGTCAGGCAGCCTTACAAGTAGAATAGTGGGGAGCAGTAAGTGAGCAGGGACCAGGTGTGGGATAAGGACTTGAACTCTGGGCCTCAGTTTCCCCATGGAATTAAAGGAGATGAGCCTGCTGCCTTTTCCAGGTGGAGCACACTGAGTGTCTAAGTCCGGTTCTGCAGGAAACAGGGTGCATTTAGCTTGGGGACATGTGGATAATTTAACCGTACAATAGGATGCAAAGCAACAGTAAGTTTGTTCTGTGGCTCCAGTCGGCAGAACCTGCGTGAATGAATGGGCTTCCTTCCCTATAGGGTGGAACTTTCAAAACCACCATCAGCTGTGCCCCAGAGGGCAGCGAGAATGTCACACCTGGACTAAGAACTTTAGGAGGACATCCAAGCTGCAAGCCTCCGCCTGCTGAGGCCCTCAGTCCCCAATCCCACCCCACCCTCATCCAGGAAGTGATCTCTAGTAACCTTGATTGCTAAAGGGCCTCAGGCTTACCAAGTACTTTTGTAGATGTTGATTGCAGCCCCGCCAGCACTGGGCAGGAGTCCAAGGTCACACAGCTAGCACAGGGCAACCTTAGGTGCTTGCTATCTGTGAGGTTCTATAGTGGAGGAATTCTAGTGATAGGACTGAATGCCTTGTGTCGCTCATTCATTCAACAAATACTGAACACAGTATCAATTATGAGGCACCACTGTATCAATTATGGAAGACATGGATATAAAACCCCTGGGCCCTTACCGTGTTGGGGGACATAAGTAATCTGGCGGTTTAACAGTACTGTTAGCTTAGAGGTGAGCTCTCTGAGCCCTCACTTCTTACCCTCCCCTATGGGACCCGGCACAAGGCCTTGGATGTAGTGGCTTTATTTAATAAACACATCGCAGGCATTATTCTAAGCACTTGATGGGGTTCAGGGAGTTCACATTTATAACAACCTGGAGCCAGGACGTCAGACCTGCTTTGAGGCATGGAGAGGTTAATTAAGTAACTTGCCTGGGGTCCCTCAGCCCAAATGCAGGGCGGGGTTTGAAGCCAGGCAGCAAGGCTCCAGAACCTGCTGGTCCCCGGCTCCCTTTGTGCTGCAGTTTATGTAAACGCTTGTTAAATTGGCTTCAGCTGACCCGGGCAGACGAGGACCTAAGTGACCTCAAAGGCCATTGCCCACTCCGATTTCCTTATTGACTGGTAGAGTCCCACCTTTGTGCCATCCAGGGCGGAACACTGTGTGGGAGGACCCAGGGACCAGGCCGGTACTTGGGGTTCCCCGTGACCACAGCAGAGCCATCTGCCCAGTGTCTCCTTCTGCCCACCTCCGCCAGCTCCTGTCCACTTTATTGCCTCATGCCCCACTGATACTGTCGCAAGACACCTGGCCAAGCCTCTTAGACCTCTTCCAAGTATATCCTTTCTCCCAACCCTGTTTTACTCTGGTAACTGCTCCCCACCTGCCTTCAACCTGCCAGGCATCCTGTGTGCTCCGAGCAGTGGCTTCCACCCCTTCCTTTGGTGAAACAGGCTACCTGCCCCTCCTTCCTCAGTTCCACCAGCTGAATGAACCTCCTGCCCTGACTGCGTCTCTGTTGACTGGTTGTGTAAGTTACACTGCCTGTCCCATGCTGCCAACACCCTCCTCTCCCCCCTGCCCTCCCCAAGGAGGGGAGGCCATGTGGCTGGAGTGCTCACTCAGCTCCCCTCAGGTGCCCACCTCCCCTCAGGTGCCGTGGGCTTCACATTTGTCATTTTGTTTTATCTGCTTGGTGATCCTGTGCAACAGGGGTTATATCCATTTTAGAGCTGAGGAAACTGACAGGTTAAGGAAACTTGCCTAAAGCCAGTCAGCTGCAATCATGAGCAAGAATTGAACCCTGAGGCAGGCTCTCTGGTATGCACCTGTAATCCCAACCACTGGGGAGGCGGAGAAAGGAGGATTGCGAGTTTAAGGCTGGAGGCAGCCTGCTTAATTTAGAACCTGTCTCAAAATAAGAGTAAAAAGAGGGGGCCTGAGGGTGCAGTCCAGTTGTAGAGTACTTGCAACAGCATGCGTGAGGCCCTGGGTTCAACAACCCCAAATACTGAGGAAAAAAATTGAACCCTGTGCTTTCTGGCCTCTGAGCTAGTTTTTGCTAGACACAGTTGTACGCTATAGTGGGTGGCTGAGGACTTGATAGGGACCATAGAGAAATTTGGGAGCTGGCTAGTGACCCGAAATTGGTTACGGCAGGAGTATTTACATGCCAGGAGTCAGCTGGGCTGTAAGTCAGGGCCTTTTTTCGCCTTCTTGAGAGTTGACTTAGGAGTGTGTGCATCAAGGGTTATCCTACACACACTTTTCTTCCATTTTCCTCTCGGGGAAGGGGGGTTAAATGTCACCACTATCAAAGGAAACATGTTGAAAACCAGTTTTAAAGAATCTGCTGCTTAACATAATGGTGTGAATTTCCCACAGGATCACCATCCTCTGTCTTTTCCATGTCAAAATCAAAAAACAAACCTTTCCCCCTCAGGCGTCAGCCTGTGTGCGATTTAAAAACCAAACTTTTCAGATTCTGAAACAGACTGCTCAGCATTACATGTGCTGCAGCTGCTGCTGCTGTTAGGTGCTTTTAGGTTACTCGTGTCTGACTCATAGCGACCCTCGTAGGGTTTTCAATGGCTGACTGTTTCGAGATTGCCTCAGGAGTGGACATCCTTCTCCCATTTTTGCAGTGCTGGGAATTGAACTCCAGACCTCAGAGACTGCAGAGCAGTGCTCTACCAACTGAGCTAAATCCCAGCCCCACATTACATATAGGAATCATAAAATCACTAGCTGTTACTTTCTTTTACAAACTGTGATGTAGTGTTTTTATTTTTGTTTGGTTATTAGAAGCCTCCAAGAACATATAATCAATCAGGGTATCCTGAGGATTTTTTTCCCCTCTTTGTTTGTGTTAGTAGTTTGGATAATTGCATAGTAGTTTATATTTAACAAGGTTATCATTAATGTGGTTTGGGTTTATTGCTGCACATTTAGTCACAAAGACAAAAACCTATAAAGCAGATGCTAGTGGTTTAGGACTTGGAATATTGCAATAATGTAGGAGTATATGCAAGGACTCAGGCTCACCCCTGACATAAAGGACACTGTGTACTTAAATCTGAGGTTCATAAAAAATAGATTAAAAACCATTCAATAAGCAACTTATAAAAAGTTTGAGAATGCCCAAGATTTCTGTGTGCCTACCACATTATTTTTTTTTTTAAATCCCTTTCTTCATTGACCCAATAACTTATATAGCAAAATGTCTGCTTTGTAATTTTAGGAAGGTGGGGTTGGGGTATGAGGAATAGAAGACAGGCAAAATCTAAGAAATTTTTTTTTTTTGCTTAAATTATGTTGGGACAGATGATTGATCTAATGTTAAAAGCTAGTTCTCAGTGAGTTATTTTCTTGAGTTGAATAAAGTTTGCTCTTGAAGGATGAATAGTGAAGGAGGATGAGATTCCATATGTCTAAGGTAATTGTGGGATTCAATCTATATGTCATAAAACCAGCAGCTAGTAATATGTTAAGTTTTACTTATTTGATGCTTTACAGCTTACGAAGTGCTTTCATATGTATGCATATATATATATATACACACACATACATATATATACATTCACACACCATATAATTTCAAATCTAATCCTTACCTTTTCAAAGGGCTACAAAATCAGATGCAGATTAGAACTGTGTATGGAATGGATTTGCAGTCAAGGACTCTCTACCCAGCTATCCACTGTTCAAAGGGTGTGGGTTAGATTCAAGAATATTCAGTATTTTTTCCATCAAGCCATTTCAAAAAGTCATTAGGGTACTACAGATTAGGAAGTCACCCTGTGTGACAGAGCTAGTGTTTTTAAATATATATCTTCCAACTTTAAGTTGAGTTTTAAAACTACACAAATTCTACCATGGTTGTATCACTTAACAAAAACAAAGGTTCCTATTAAGTGCTGCAAAAATTTATTCTCCTTCTTGCCCTAAATATTCATTTGTTAACCTCAAAAGAACAAAGGTCTTAAGGCTTCATTCATTTCAAACCTATGGGCTAGAGTCAGTCAAGGTCAGGAGATTAAAGTACAAAGAAATATTGTGCTATGGTTTGGGCCTGCCAAGCCTTCCCATCAGTCTTCCCATCAAGTGAGGATGCTGATTGGCACATGATAACCTCGGGCAGGCCAGCTGGCGGGACTGGTGCCAACTGGTGGAAAAATTTCCCAAGAACACACGAAGGGCAGTTGTCCCCAGGTAACAGCTGGGGCCAGTTTCTCTCAGAGACTGGGCTCTCGCTTCTCTCTTACACCTCTGCCACTTGGCCACTGTCTCCACAGAATGGGTGAACAGGTTCAGGAGGGGAGAGACCAGCTGTGGGCTTCCACGGCTCTGCCATTGAGCAGCACTTTCTGGGCAACTCAACTCCTCTGAACCTCAGTGTCCTCAATTATGAGTGGGGATAAGAATCCCTGCCTTTTAAAAGGCAGATGTAGTGATGCAGGCCTGTAATCCCAATACTTGGGAGACAGGAAGATCCTGAATTTGAAGCCAGCAGCTATGTAGTAAGACTCTGCATTATTAAAGAAAGAAAAATGGAAAAAAAGAAAAAAGAATTCCTGTCTTTTAAGGTGTTACAGATATTAAAATAAGAGTGCAGCATTAGGCACCTAGCAGAGCCCTTGGTGACTGAGTGATGAAAGTGGAGCTGTCATGTTCATTCACAGTTGACTGCACCCAACTGACCACACCTTGCACCTTCTACCAAAAAGCAGTTGAGAAGTTGGGTGAGGTCTGCTGGGAACATGGGGAGCTGATGCCATGGTGCTCCAAGTGGATAGGTCACTGCCATGTTTTGGTTTTATGTTGTTGTTAAGAGCCCTTGAGTTGAGTCCAACTTGTAGTCACCCTATAAACAAGAGAACAAAATACTCCCTGACACTATGCCAGGCACACCATCTTTTTTATATTTAAGCCCATTGTTGCAGACAATGTCAGTCCATTTAGTTGAAGGTCAAATTTTTTTTGTTGACCTACCACTCTCCCATACATGCTGTACTTCTCCAGGGATTGGTCCCTCCTGACAACATGTCAAAAATTTGTAAGAGGCAGTTTAACCATCCTTGCTTCCAAGGAACTCTCTGGTTGCACTTCTTCTAGGACAGATCTGTTGGTTATTTTGGCAGTCCATGGTATATTCAATATTCGTCTCCAGCACTATAATTCAAAAGCATTGATTCTTCTCCTGTCTCCCATATTCAACGTCTAGCTTTCACAATCACGTGATGTGAATGAAATACCATGGCATGAGTCAATGTGACATCTTTACTTTTTAGAACTTTAAAGAGGTCTTTTGCCACAGTTTTTCCCAAGGCAGTACATCTTTAGATTTCTTGACTGTTGCTTCCGTGGTGTTGATTATAGAACCAAGAAAAGCAAAATCTCAGAGAACCCCCGTATCATACATAGTCCTAAAATCTGAGCAGTGAAGGAGGCAGTACCAGCCAATGAGGTGGTGATTCTTCCCGCCTACCCTGGAGGCTTGACAGTTTCCATCTCTGAATAAAGCAGGACCCACTGACCTCCCTAATTTGTCATTGTAGCCTTCGAGCAGTGAATCAATGAAGTGAGGAACATGATCTGATCTTGACTATGCACATATGGGGCACTCGTGAGAGGAGTGCCACTTCCAAAGACAATTCTGGGAGACACGCCTTTGAAGAAGCCATGGCCCTTGTTCTGTGGTCTGTGCACTGCCTGCTCAGCCTTCAGTGTCTCCTTCAAGTGTGAGGCCTCCTTGGGTGAACCCATGGGGCAGTGTGGCCATCACCCATGGAGTCAGAGTCAAATGCTACTCAAAAGCTTGGCCTGGCCTTTCACCCCATTTTCTCTCACTATGCATGGGATCCTCGGTATGTGGCCCCTACTTCCTCGCCTTGTACCCCTGGCTAAACAGAGCTAGGGCTTTGTCCAGGGCTCCCAGGTGTGGCCTGTTTGGCATTAGGTCAACAGCAACTTCTGTATTAATTCTGCACACGCATGTGGGTGCTGGGTGGGAGTGGCTCAGTCATTGAGATGAAGGGGACCCGGGACCTGTTCTAGGAGCGAAGGAAAATTACTGTGCAAGGCAACTGGGCTCCTGGATAGAAGTTGGGGGCCACCATCCCTGCGGCAGGAGAAGGTTGCAGCCTTGGGATGGCCTTTGAGCCTGCAGATTGGCTCTGACTCCATGGTGGGCACCTGATATTGAACACACCAGATGCCCGATAAGGGAAGTGAGTTTCCTTTCGGCAGGCTTTTGAGCAGAGACAGGTATGAATGGAACTGGGTGTTTGTAAGCTGGGGGCAGGTGGGATAGAGCGAGGAACCTCAGAAATACTTTGCTTTAAACCTTCTGGCACATAGTTGTCCTTTTAGAAAAGTGAACTGGTGCATGTCTAAAATCTTCAGCCCTAAGAAGTGCAACTACTTTTACACATGCAGAACTTTAGAAATTTACAGCCATACCACCCTGGCATCTGACCCTGTCAGATCTCAGAAGCTAAGCAGGGTCAGGTCTGGTTAGTACTTGGACAGGAGACCGCTTGGGAACACCAGGTACTGTAGGCTTGGCAGAAGGACCTGACAACCCACTCCCAAAAACAATCAGCCATTGAAAACATTATGAATAGCAGAGAAACCCTCATATAGTGCTAGGCATGGCATAGTGTCTGGTAGTGTTTTGTCTGTCATATGTAGGATCACTATGAGTCAGACCTGACCTCACGGCACCTAACAAAAAGAATTTTAGAAAGAGTTTCATGGCATTCAAGGAGGTCAGTGAGGAAGCTGGTGGAGGAGTCCCAGGGAAAGGAGAGGCAGAAATGCAAAGGCATCGAGGGGCCTGTGACTAATGTGTGACACTCACTTTTCACTGGTCTGCTCAGGATCCACTCTGGTCCACGGCACTTGCATCACTGCCTACAGTCCCTGAAGTCCTGTGGGCCACCTGCTCTTGCGGTACCTTGTTTTTGTTCTCATGGTGTGTACTGGGTTGAACAGGACTCTTTCCCCAATTTACCTCCAACTAGAATCTCACAGAGTGCTTTCATGTGGAAATAAGGTCTTTGCAGATATAATTAGTTAAGATGAGGCCCTACTGGATTAGGGTGGCCCTAAGTCTAGTGAGTATATCCCACCTGAGTTCAGAGACCACCTCAAGAACAAGTTTAATGCATTAGACACTAATGATAGCAGACCAGATGAGTTGTGGCATGACTTCAAAGACATCGTTCATGAGGAAAACAGAAGGTTACTAAAAAGAGAGGGAAAAGAATAAATTACATGTCAAAAGAGACTCTGAAACTTGCCCTTGAACGTTTAGCAGCTAAAGTATAAGGATGATATGATGAAGTTAAGGAACTAAAAGGAAGATTTCAAAGGGCAGCTCAAGAAGACAAAAATCAAGTATTATAATGACATATGCAAAGAGCTGGAGATAGAAAACCAAAAGGAAAGAACATACTCTGTTTTTCTCCAACATAAGGAATTGAAGAAAAGAATTCAAGCATCAAGTGGCAATAGTGAAGAATTCTATAGGGAAAATATTAAACGATGCAGGAAACATCCAAAGAAAATGGAAGGAGTACAGTCATTATACCAAAAGGAATTGGTGGATGACCAACCATTTCAAGAGGTTGCATATGATTGGGAACCAATGGTACTAAAAGAAGTGGAAACTGCCTTGAAGAAATTGGAGAAACACAAGGCTCCAGGAATTGATGGAATACCAGTAGAGATGTTTCAGCAAATATGCAGCACTGGAGATGCTGACTTGTTTATGAGAAGAGATTTGGAAAACAGCTACATGGCCAACTGACTGGAAGTGATCCATATTTGTGCCTATTCCAATTGGATATGGAAACTATCGAATGGTATCATTAATATCACACACAAGTAAAATTTTGCTAAATTGCATTCAAAAGGAACTGCACCAGTATATAGACAGGGAACTGCTGGAAAATCATGCTGGATTCAGAAGAGGGCGGGGAACCAGGGGCATCATTGCTGATGCCAGATGGATATTAGCCAAAAGCGGAGATGTCTACCTATGATTTATCAACTATGCAAAGGCATTTGGCTGTGTGGGTCAAAACAAATTATGGATAACACTGTGAAGAATGGGAATACCAGAGCACTTAATTGTACTCATGAGGAATCTGTACATGGATCACGAGGCAGTCATTCACACAGAACAAGAAAACACTGCCTGATTCAAAGTTGAGAAAGGTATGCATCAGGGCTATATTCTTTCACTATACCTCTTCAATCTCTATGCTGAGCAACTTATCCAAGAAGCTGGACTTTATGAAGAAGAATGTGGCATTAGGATTGGAGGAAAACTCATTAACAATCTGTGTTATGCAGAAGACAACTCTGCTTGCTGAAAGTGAGGAGGATTTGAAACATTTACTGATGAAGATCAAAGAACACAGCCTTCCCTATGGATTGCACCTCAGCATCAAGAAAACAAAAATCCTAACCGGGTGTGGTGGTGCATGCATGTATTCCCAGTGACCTGGGAGGCAGAAGCAGGAGGATCACAAGTTCGAGACCAGAGGCAGTCTGTGTACTTCAGTGAGACCTTGTCTCAAAAGAAGCAAAAAAAAAAGTTGGGGGCTAGGAGTGCAGTTCAGTGGTACAGCACTTGAAAAGCATGCAAGCACAAGGCCCTGGGTTCAACCCCAAGTACTGAAGAAAAAAAAAAAATCCTTGCAACTGTGTCAATTAGCAACTTCGTGATACATGGATAAAAGATAGAGATTGTCCAAGATTTTGCTTTACTTGGTTGTACCATCAGTACCCATGGAAGCACCAGCCAAGAGATCAAAAGATGCATTGCATTGGGAAAAGCTGTTGCAAAAGACCTCTTAAAAGTGTAGGAAAGTTGCCACATTGAAGACAAAGATGTGCCTGACTCATGGCATTGTATTTTCAGTCACATCATATGGTTGTGAAAGCTAGATGTTGAATAAAGGGAGATAAGAGAAGAATTGATGTTTTTTAATTATGGTGCAGGAGATGAATATTGACTATACCATGGACTGCCAAAAGAACCAACAGATCTGTCTTAGAAGAAGTGAAACCAGAGTGCTTCTCAGAAGCAAGGATGGCTAGACTGCATCTTCCAGATTTTGGACATGTTGTCAGGAGGGACCAGTCCCTGGAGAAGGACATGATTGAGAGAATGGGAGGTTAACAACAAAAAAAGACCCTCACTTAGATAGATTGACACAGTGTCTATAACAGTGGGCTTACACATAAATAAGATTTTGTGCCTGGCACAGAGTTGGGGAGTGTTTTGTTCTGTTGTTCATAGGGTCATTATGATTCAGGCCCAACTCTATGGCTCGGAACAACAACCTCTGACCTAGTGAACTGAAAGCTCTGGGGGCAGCATCCAGCAGTCTGTTTCATTAGCTCTCAAGGTTCATCTGATGCTCATTCAAGTTTGGGAATAGCCACTTAGTCCAAGCCTTATGATCTACAACAGAGGTCCCCAACCCCCAGTCCATGAGAGTTGTTAGGAACTGGGCCACACAGCAGAAGGTGAGCAGCAAACAGGCAAAGCTTCATCTGTGTTTACAGCGGCTCCCCATCAGCCATATCCCAAAACCAACCCCCAATCCCCCATCCATGGAAAAGTGGCTTCCACAAAGCTGGTCCCTGGTGCCAAAAAGGTTGCAGATCACTGGTAGAGCCTCATTTTATCTTCCAAAAGATGCAAACAGTTCCTGGTATTTTTATTATGAGATACTTTTACCTGAAAGCATTTATTCCAGCACAAATCAGCAGACGTAATCTCCTGAGCAGACTTTACTGAGAGCCCAGGGGAGAGAGGTGGCTGTCTGACGTCACCACGAACAGGTCCATCGCCCCTTTTCTGTCCCTCCCACGGTCACAGTGCATAGCTGGTGAATTTCTTCCACACTCAGCTCCACTGAGTTCCTTTCACCTTAGCTTTCCCTGCTGCCTCCTGGCCGGCGTTTCTGTTCCCTCATCTGTGTCCCAAAGCATTTTATATTTACCCCTCTTTTAAGGTCTTAGCAGTTGTTTCAAGTATTCAAACAGATTTGTTGAAAGCTTTCTGCCTTGTGCCAAGCCTTGGGGATACAGGAATGCACCAAAGAGATGGGGCCCCCATCACTATGGATCTTAGCGTCTGGTGTGGGAGATGGACAGAAAAAGGCAACTGCAAAGCTACACGAAAAATAAATTCCGGGGGATGTCATGGAGAGAATCGTTGGGCTCTGAGAACTCCTTTTAGACACAGTAGCTGGAGAAGGTCTTCCGGAGGAAGATGCAGAAGCAATCAGAGCCACTGAAAGCTGGACAAGGTGGCACATACCTATAATCCTAGCAGGAGGTTCAACAGTTTGAGGCTAGCCTGGGTTACACAACAAGACCCAATGTCAAGAAAACAATAAAACAAACAAACAAACAAAAAAACCAGCAAAAGAAAAACAGTGGAGGTGGGCACCTAAAGATAGGACACAGATTTCAGGTACTAGGAAGTGTGTATCCTGGGTACCTCCAATGGGAATATACCTGATCTATTTAACCCGTTAACACACAGTGTCCTTTTTGTGGGAAATGTTCATGATGCTGTAGTTTGTTAGACTAAACATAAAAGGTAGCAGCCGGCAGGAGATAAGGTTGAGATACAGTGTGATAACATGTACATGCATGTGGGTCTGAGAAATAGTAGTTGGAGAATTCATCAATGTCCTATAAACAGGACGGTGTGTGTTAACAGGTTAAGGAAGAAAAAGAAGGCAGAGTGTTTGGAGCACAGTGACCACAGGGAGTGCAGAAGGGAGCAGAAGCCCGAGCACTGGGCAGGTACCACATACCACCCAGAATATGGGGAGATATTTGGAAGCATCTTGCATCCTGAGAGACACAGTGGCCTGGCGTGAGCAGACATGGCAGTGGCTGGGAAGCCTGTTGGAGATGGATTCATGGAACACATAGGTGGGTTGCATGGTGCCTGCCATCATGGAGCTTACATCTAACTGGAGAGAGGCTTTTGAATAATCACAAGACAGGTGGAAGCCTGTAGGTGTGGTGCATGTTATGGGGGGGTCTGGGGGTGGGGGGGTACCTTGACCCTATTGGCCTGTGATATGTGTCATGTTAGTAGGTCAAGGAAGGCTTGCTTCTGGAGGACACCACTAAGCTGAGGACTAAGAACTGACATGAAGCAGTTGACAATCACTGGGTTGACTGGGGCAGAGAAGAGCAGGGAGGAGCAGGGGGGTAGACTCGGAGCTGGGGGCACTCATGCTGGCAGGAGGAGCAGTGGGTACAGACAGGGCTGCAAGGGTTGGAGCAGGAAGAAGGAAATGCAGTGGAGAGGAAGCCTGAAAAAGTCAACTGCAATGGTCCAGATAGCAGATGGTAGTTTCTTGGCCTGCTGCAATAACAATAGGAGAAGTGAATAGATTCAACAGAGACAAAAGGTCCAATGGAATGGGTTTGGAGAAGGTATGCAAGGAGAAAGGAAGGCACAGGCACCCCTGAGCTTCTGGTGTGCAGACTGGTTGGATGGCAGTGCCACCCTGAAAAAGGAGGAGGGTGTGGCACTACCCAACATTATGAGTTTAAAAAATACTTAGAACAACCTAAGATGACCCTATTTCTTCTTCTTGTTCTTTTTCCTCCCTAGTTCTAGGGGCTTGATCCAGGGCCTCATCCGTGCTTTGCAAGTGCTTTTTCACTGATCTGCACCCCTGCCCATTGTTTACTTTTTATTTTTGAGAAAGGGTCTCACTAAGTTATGCAGGCTGCCTCTGGCCTTGAACTTACAATCCTCCTGCCTCTGCCTCCCTCGTCACTGGGATTACTGGATGTCATGTGCCACTTACAACCACCTCTAACACTACCTTTTAAGGTAAATGTTTAACATCAATTTTTTAAAAAAATACCTCCAGTCAGATTTTATTCATTTAATTTTGAAGACACACAATTTAAAGAAAAAAAAATCCTCATGCAAGATGATTAGATTTCTCAAATAATACCCAGTTCAACCTGCACATATTTGCAACTAATTACCAGGTGCTGAAGTCTGAGCCTTCTTGGAATGTGAGGAAAGATCTGTTCTCAAGAGCAAGAAAGATGCCTTTGGGCAACCGCATAATGGTGGGCTGTGGTAACTAAACCAGTACCCAGCATGCAGGCCATTTGTTCTTCCTCAGTGGAATAAAATAAGGCCAGTGAGGTCTCAATACCACAAACAGCAATTACGTCTTTCTCATTTTATTGGTGGTTTTCCTGTAATCATGGTCCACTCATTGAACACTCAACTTTAGGAGCTTATAGTTGTTGTTAGGTGCCGTTGGGTTGCTTATACAGCCATATGGAAATCTCATCACATCCTAGATCTGCCCTTTCCTGGGTCTCTTTAATCTGCTTGAACCTCAGTTGTCCTCTAGCAAGGGCTAGATCATATTTAATAGTCGGATACCTCTAAGTGTGGCTGCAAAGAGTGAATCTGATGATCTCTGTGAAATGTTTATAAAAGTACTTGGGATGTAGCTCTCAATAACTATGTGATGTGATTATCATATACCAGATCCTCTGCTGGTGGTTTTAGAGATCTGGTACGGGCTGATACCACATATAAAGGAGGGAATTGAACTTGACTTTACTTTTCTCACCAAGTCCCATAGAGGGGGCAGAGCAGAGCTCCCAGATATCTACCTCTGAAAACCTACTCTTGCTCCTCTGTTCTGTTGCCTTTTGGCATGGGAATCATTTTATCTAAACAAGTGTGATGGCCTTTCTGTGCAATCCCGGTTCTGATTTAGGATCTAGGTAATGGTTCTTGACTCACCTGCACTGGCTGACACTTTCATTCTCTAAAAATATGCTGATGTTCTTGTCATGTATGGACCCAGCCTGTGTTTGCTGAAGGTTGTGTTGGCGGGAAGCTACTGTGTGTGCCCAGAGTGATGAAGCCAGATTTTGAAATTTGACCCTGTTTGCTACAAACCCAAGTGAATAACGGAGGCCTGGCAGATTGGAAGCAATGGGAGTGATGTGTTTCATTCCAGTCATCCTGCAAGCAGTATTTCAGAGCTGGAAAGAATTTAGCCTGCAGAGCTTAGCGAAGAGGTGCAATGTTCGTTCTGGGTAACTTGAGTTCTTTTGGAGCCAGGAAAATAAAAGTCAAGACTGAAATATAAGGAAATGAATGAAATACATGCAGGCTGGTGAAATCTGGCATAAAAAGCAATATTTACATGGGAGTTCAGCATTGATTTTATATTGTCACAAATTGGTACCAGATGCCTGCACGTTTCAGACAGACTCCCAAGCTGATCTGAGACTGTGAGTTAGACAACAAATCACTTTGCCATTTGGAATCCTGATTGATATTTTAGAAGTTTCTTTTTGTTTTCAAAGGGAAAAGAATGTGTATTGCAGACCTAGAAAACAGAGCTTTTATAAATGGCAATTAACAGAAGATCCCCAAGGGAGGAAGTCTCCAGTTTCTTTTTATAGCCCTGGCAAAAGTAATTGAGGTGACATTTTATTAACATTGGCATCTCCCGCTTGCACTGGGAGCTAGTTCAGCCCTGTGTAACCATGTCCAGAGCTGGTCATTCCATTTGCATTTTCCTTCAACCTCAGAGCAATGGAGAAACACAAGAGTGTTTCTGTCTGGGGCTGCAGGGCCTCATGTGGGCTCTGTGTGGCAGGATCCCAGAATCATGGCGTGGTGGAGAACATTTTCCCCTATGGTTGAAAACAGTGACTTTTCGTTTTGAGGGTTAGGTTTGGTCTGAACAGTATTTCCTTCTCCTACAGGTCATTTTTTTTCTTTTGGCCAGCATTTGAATGCCTCATAGAGTAAGTTTGGAATGGTCTGACACCTCTGCCTGGCCCTGGAATGCCTTCTGAGAGGTGCTGCCATGGGAGAATCTGCACTGATTTTCCCTCTGAGTTGTCAAAGGGTCACTTGGACATCCAAGAGAGCAGAACCTATCCTGGCTCCAACCCAAGGATGCTGTCAGACTTTAGTGAGAAGCTGTCTCTGAGCCTCAGCCTGGAAGAGAGGATCAGTTGGAGGATGGTTGGAGGATGGCATAAGGGGAGTGAAGTCACATAGAACAGGGAGGTGTTACCCACAGTAACCAGGCCATGGGCTTCTGTGTGGATGAGAAGGGACGCTCCAGGGACATGGAATGAAATGATGAGATCTCCTTGGCTGATGCTGGCTGAAAGCATCCTGGCTGTGAACAGGAGACCCAGAGAACAGAGGGCACCAAGACTGTGTCCTCTTCAGAACCAGGACTCTGTCAGTGCCTGTACCTTGTCCTCCTACACCAGCCACCTCCAAGGGAGTGAGTTTCCATAATAAAATTTTAGTTAATATAATCAGTTCTCATTACTCACAGTGGTTTGTTTTATAAAGTTGCTGCAAACACTCAATTAGGGAGTTCCAAACCATTGCTCCTAGGAAGCATGAAGGGTTGGGTACTTGAGAGCCTATGCTCACAACAGTTCTATCCAATCAGGTTGTAACCTTGTTTTTTGTGAGTTTCTGTTTAAAGACACCTTATTTAACCTATGCTGTCCATCTGTGGTTGAGCTCAGAGACAATAGTGCTGTAACTCATGCCTGAACAAAGCTTCTCTTGCTTGTATTTTGTCCCTAAGGCACATTGCATCCTCTTTGTGCCTAGGAACACTGTTGTTATGTGCCATTGAGTTGGGTCAGACTCAGCAACCCTGTGTACAACAGAACAAAACCCCCCTTGATACTGCACCATGCCTGTACCATGCCAGTGCTTCTCTGCTATTCATAGGGTTTTCAATGGCTGATTGTTTCGGGAGTGGGCTGCCAAGTCCTTCCTTCCATTTTTGCGGTGCTGGGTATCAAACCCAGGGCTTCAGAGCACACGGAGCAAGCCTCTACCAACTGAGCTAAATAAACCCCAGCCCCTTAGGAACAGTGGGAAGCTCTTTAGCACTGTGCTTTGGGACATTCTAAATAATGAAATTGAAACAGAAATCACAAAAGTGGAGGAAAAATGTGGTGCAAAGTGCCACAAAGGGACACTTGTTTGTGGTATAAACCAAAACAAGGTAGAGTGTCACCTTGTTTGGCTCAGATGCATGTGTTGTGTGACTGTCATTTTTTACCACTCCGCACTTGCATGTGCTTGTGAATGACCATGAATGTGCTGTGGGTAGTGGTTTGGGGTTAGAAATAAATTTTAGCAAGTGGGCGCAAGTGGGAACATTTGCAAATACAGAGCCAATGAATAATAAGGATCCAGTGTATTTCGTTCAGTTATTTATTACGATCTTGATTGTGCACTAGGGGTTTCCCTAGGTGGGGGGTGTCCTGGAAGGAATCATTCTTTCCTTTACACAGGTCTGTGTCATTGAATCTCATTTATTCCTTGCCATCCCCTTGAGGTGGGATGGGCTGGCTCTATCTTCTTCCTTTTGTGGATAAGGACACCAAGAATCAGAGAGCTCTTGTGGCTGAGGGTCACAGTGAGAAAAGTGGGATCTGAGCTCCTCAGCTCTGATGGCTTTCTGCTCCCGTGATGCTGTGCTGGCAGTGGAGGTCCAGGATAGAACAAGTACCTTCAAATGACAGAATTTAAGTGCTAGCATATTATTTTAATTCCATTTTAAAATTACCTTCTTCCTAATGATTTTTATGCGGAGCAATATCACATTGAGATGAAGAGTATAAATTCTGGAGCCAAACTCCCTAGGTTTGAATCCTGGCTTTGTTGCTCCCTACCTGTGGAACTTTGAGGCAATTTAGAAATTAAGTAAAATCTTTCTGATCCTTGGTTCCCTTATTTGTAAAATAAATATAGTAATAAACCCCACTATAGTGCTAATGTGAAACTTAAATGCATTAATTCAGGTTTAGTGCAGAGATCTGTGCCTGGCACCCTGTAGATCCCTTGTGTACTTTATTCACAATGATGGAGGGTTTTTTGGTTTGTTTTCTTGCAGTACTGGGGGAGTTGAGTCCAGGGCCTTGTGCATACTTTGCAAGTGATCTACCCCTGAGCTACACCCCCAGCCCATTTTTTATTTATTATTATTATTTATTTTTTACCTTTTGAGACAGGGTCTCACTAAATTATGCAGACTGTTTTTGGTCTTGAACTTGCAATCCCCCTGACTCTGCCTCCCGAGTTGCTGGGATTACAGGTGTGTGCCACCATGCCCACCTCCATTTTTTATTTTTTATCTTGAGACAGGGTCTCACTAAATTACGCAGGCTGCCTCTGGTCTTGAACTTGCGATCCTCCTGCCTCTGCCTCCTGAGTTGCTGAGATTATAGGCATGTGCCACCCTGTCCGTCTTCCTGATGACGTTTAGTGTGACAGGAGCTCAGGAGATGTGTACCCTGTCCATCAACGATGGCCCTGAATACGTGAGGGAAATGGCATGGTATGGCTATAATTGCATGGGGCAGACCAGGAAGAGATTTTGTAGCTTTTCAGTCATTTCCATCTGTTTGGGTTATATAGTCTGAGCCTGGGAAATCTGCTTTAGAGCTTAATTTAGCCAGTTTGACCTGACCATCAGAAGTTAGCAAATTAAACCTATGTCATTTTTGATGAGTGGACAGTAATCAGATGAGCAAATATTAGTGGACACCTGCTTTGAACCTGTGAAAATGTAAGCGATGAGAAGGGCAGCGGTCACAAGGCAGAGCATGACTTACGGAGTACATTTCCATGCCATTCCCCTACTCTCATCTTCATAGCTACTTACATATATTTGACTCTGCCAGTTTCTCTTCTCTTTTCTTGCACCACTAACATCTGTGAGGTCAAAAGCAGTTGCATGTATCCCAGGGATGGGGAGGAGAGCGCCACATTCCGTGCAGAGTCTCCAGACTGAAGTCTACCCCATGTCCAAACAGTCCTTGGGCAACCAGCCTATCTACTGAGTATAATGCCTTTCCTGTCACCAACAGAAGATAATTCAAAGGACATAGCTATTTTCCACATCTATATAATTACAATAGGCTAGTAATTTGGGAAATTGGTGGCTTTTTCTTCTTTCTGGGAGCCCCACTTTCTGCATGCATTCCTCCCTCCACTGACCCTGCTTTCACAGTTGAGTGGCAGAAAATTAGTCTTTTAGGGGTGCTGCGGTTGGGGACAAGTAAATAGGCCCCTAGACTGAGCCTACAAAATTCCTCTAAGGGTCTCCAGATCTTCCAATACTGGAGCCCAAGGGAAAGCTTTCTGCTGTTTCTTTCCACAAAATCTCATACTTAAGTTCACATTTGCCCTTTTCTTTAACATTAAATTTTGCTCTGCCTAACCTACTTGCAGTAATAATACATGTTTGCAGAAGTGCTGTTTTTTAGAAAATCCCTATTTCCTTGACAGAAACAGAGGCTTTTCCTATAAGCATGCATTTGCAACACGTTTTAAGTAGACTTTGTACTCTAGTTTTTCTACTTTCTACTGTATATACTTTCTGTCAGTGAACAAGTGATTCTTTCTTCTGTGTCTGTTGATTTTGCCCGGGGCGGTGGTTCGAGATACACTGCTAAATAGATTCTAGTCAGATGATTCGAACTGTGTGAGCTTATAAAAGACATCTGTTTAAGTTTAAAAATAAATAATTAACACACACACTTAAGCAAAAGGTTGTTGCTCCTAGCAAGATTAAAATCAGTCTGCTGTTGCAGAGGCTCTTTGTGTCTGTCTCAAAAACATCTTTTGCATTTCATCTAAACATAAAAATGTAGGTAGAAAAAAATGATAAAAGTCTGGTTCCCCTAACCCCTTTTTTAAACCACATTGGCAAGTTACACATATAAGGTATCCTTTCATGGCCCCAGGACTCTTTCACATCTCTGAAGAATGGTGAGGCAACTCTCAGTCTATTGCTACTTTGAAATGTCCCAAATAAGATAAAATTAATCCTAGCAAAAACTTTCAAAAAGATATGTTAATTTTCAAATAGCTATTTTGGATGATGATGTGTTACTAGAGTCTTGAATTTAGAAATGGAAAAGATGTAGGCAAAGTTGTCTTTTACAAGACCCTCCACTGCAGGACAAGCAGAGAATATACAGAAAGAACAGTGGACAGCCACCTTGGGTCACACTATACTGGTCCAGCAGCACCTGTCTGTGGCCTGCCAGTCACTTCAGGGACCCTTTTCTGGAGGGGACTTGAGCACATCACCATCTGAAGTTAGTATGCACAAGGCCAGGTGTGGGAGAGGGTGCTGGTACCGGATGGACTTTGCACGGGGCTGTATGTCATGACTGGTCTTCATTCTGATATTCTCATGTTGGCAAAAGTTCCTTCTAAATAAAAACTTGCCCTGCAGCCAGATGTAGTGCTGTGCACCCTCTGGTCCCAGCTACATGGGATGCTGAGGCAGGAGGATCCCTTTAGCTTGGGAGTGTAGGGTCAGCATTGGCAACATAGTGAGACCTCATCTCAAAACAACAATAAAAAACCAGTTAAAACTGACCTGCAGACTGTGATAAAATGCTTCACTTACACTCTGTGTGCAGGACTATATGTTCTAGTCAGGTGGTATAAAAACGAATGTGAATTGAAAAATAAGTCAAATGTTGGTAACCTATCACTGCTCACTTTTGGGGCCCTTCCCTGTCGGACCTGACTCTATGACACCTAACAACAACAACTAGGGTGGGCTGTGTCATCTTCAGCCCTTCATCTGTCTTATATTTATTCAACTCAACCATGTACGAGGCACCAGAGCAGGCGTATGAGATGACCACAACTCTGCCCTCATGGAGTTTGAGGACTAACACATGTATGTGTCTGAGTATAGGTGTGTTGTTGTTAGGTGCCGTCGAGTTGGGTCTGACTCATATCGACACTATGTACAACAGAACAAAACACCCCCTGACACTGTGCCATGCTGGTACAATATCTGATAATGCTTATCGGCTATTCATAGAGTTTTCAATGGCTGATTGTTTCAGGATTGGGCTGCCAGGTCCTTCTCCCTAGCTTACAGCACCTAGTATTCCCAGGCGGTCTGCCATCCAAGGGCTAACCAGGCTCAATTCTGCTTAGTTTCTGAGATCTGACAAGATCGAATGTCAGGGTGGTATGGCTGTAAACAAATATAGGCATACTTGTTTTTAAATGGTATCATGCAAGCTGGGCGCAATGCTGCATGCCTGTAATCCCAGCAACTCGGGAGGTGGAGGCGGAGGATCACAAGTTCAAGACCCAAGGCAGTCTGCATAATTTAGCGAGACCCTGTGTCATAAAGCAAAGAAATGGGCTAAGGGTGCAGCTCAGAGGTATAGTACTTGCAAAGCATGTGTGCGTGAGGCCCTGGGTTCAAACCCCAGTACCTCAAAAATAAAAATAAAGTAAATGGTATGCCTTGTTCATGTTTTTGAATTCTTTTTCACTTACGGCAAAGAAAGACCACTGTTCTGATGGGGTGGGATGCCGGGGATTAAACCAGGGCATTGCACACACCGTCCCACTGAGCTACAACCCCAACCCCAATCACATTTTTAAAGTTCCAAGAAAGCCATGTATGGTGATGTACACCTGTAATCCTAGCATGCAGGAGGATCAAGAGTTGGAGGCCACCCTAGACTACATAGTGAGACCCTATCTCAAGAAACAAAACAACAACAAAAACCCAAAATAAAGTACCAAGATAATAGTGAGAAAGTTCTTACTTTTATAATGTATCAATAACGACCTTTAATGACTACTGTGGCTGTGTTGTGTGGGCTTTTGAAGCCGAACATTGGTGGTTAACTAGCTGTATTATGTCCTGATGTCTTTCCATTAACTTGAGCAGCTGAAAGGACGCATACACCTGATGTTGTTTTAAATTCAATTAGTTCATTCTTTCAGGAGATGTTTGAGCTTATACTATGTGCCAGGGCCTGGGCATAGAGGACCGAGCAAAATATCCTTGGTTCTCCCCCTCAGGGAACTTACTGTCCTGGGCAGGAGACAAACAAGTAAATAAACAAACATATGAGTAGAAGCTGTGCGAAGTGCCCCGGAGGAAAAGAATGTGCACAAGGAAAGAGAGTAATCATGCAAAACTGAACCCCTAGCTGGGCACAGTGGCGCACGCTTGTAGTCCCAATGGCTTGGGAGGCGGAGGTAGGAGGATTGCAAGTTCGAGACCAGAGGCAGTCTGCATAATTCAATGAGACCCTTTCTCAAAAAAGAAAAACACAAAACAACAACAAAAAAATGGGCAGGAGGCGGCAGCTCAGTGGTCCAGCACTTGCAAAACATGCAAGCATGAGGCCCTGGGTTCAATCCCTTGTTGTTGCTGTTAGGTGCCGTCAAGTCGGTATCCGACTCATAGCGACCCTACATACAACAGGGGAAACACTATTGTCAGTGCTTCTTTCTTGTTCATAGGGTTTTCAATGGCAGATTGATTTTGGGGAGTGGGTTACCGGGTCTGTCTCCCAAGCCTACAGCACCTGGTGTTCCCAGGCAGTCTCCCATCCAAGTACTAACCAGGCCCAACCCTGCTTAGCTTCCGAGATCTGATGGGGTCGGATGCCACAGGGCTACGACTGCAGGGGGTTCATTCCCTACTACCTCAAAAACAAAACAAAACAAAACAAAACCAAAAAAACAAAAAAACTGAAGCCCAGTGTCCACTAAACAAGCTCCTCTGATTTCATTTAGTGTGGTGCTTTCAAAGCTTGTCTGGATCCTAGCATGTGTCAGAATTCCTTTTTAAGTCTGAATAATAGTGTATGGGATGTGTAGAGCACGTTTTGGCTGTTATGAATGATACTCCTGTGGTCGTGAATGCATTGTGCTAAAGATTTTGCTTTTTCCCCATGTGTCTAGAACAGGGGTCCCCAACCCCCCGGGCCATGGATAAGGATGGTACCATTCCATGGCCTGTTAGGAACCAGGCCACACAGCAAGAAGTGAGTGGCAGGCAGTCAAGTGAAGCTTCATCTATAAATGTACTGTGCTCAACGCATCCCGAAACCACCCTCCCCACCTGTCTGTGGACGAATTGTCTCTCATGAAACCAGTCTCTGGTGCCAAAAAGTTTCAGGACCACTGGTCTAGAAGCAACCTCATACACAGTGGTGAGTTGCAGAGGAAAAGAGAAGGCTGGTTTGAATGAATTGATCCCTTTACAATGCTTGAAAATTCATATGTTAAGGGAAATGAGTGGTTTTCTAACTGTTGTTGTTGTTGTTGTTGTTAGGTGCCGTAGAGTCGGTATCCGATTCATAGCGACCCTTATAGGGTTTTCAATGGCTGAGTGCTTCGGGATTGCCTTGGGAGTGAATTGCCAGGCCCTTCTCCCATTTTTGTGGTGCTGGGAGTTGAACTCAGGACCTCAGAGACTGCAGTGCAGCGCTCTACCCACTGAGCTAAATCCCAGCCCTTCTAACTGTTGGGAAGAAGTAATTCTAGGGAGTGTGTGTGTGTGTGTGTGTGTGTGTGTGTGTGTGTGCGCACGCACTCGCGCAACTAAGAAGTTTTATTTATTTATTTATTTATTTGTATGTATGTATGATACTTAAGGGATTGAACCCAGGGACTCACACATATTTTGCAAGTGCTTTACTTCTGGGCTGCACATGCAGCCCGTTTTTTATTTAATTTTTTTTAAAATTTTGAGTCAGTGTCTCACTAAATTACACAGGCTGCTTCTGGCTTTGAACCTGCAATCCTCCTGCCTTCACTTCCCAAGTTGCTGGCGTGCACTACTGTGCCTGGCTACCTTTATTTTTTATTATCAGCTTTTTATTTCTTGCTCTTCTAGCTGTCTATTATGTTTTAAAATGTTGCCATTTTTTTTTTTTCTCACAGAGAGTGTCTTACTATGTAGACCAGGTTGTCCTTGCAATCACAATCCTCCTGCCTCAGCTTCCCCAGTGCTGGGATTACAGGCGTATGCCATCACACACAGCTGCCAATCAGTTCTTTAATACTACCCAGAATGCCGCATGCCTGCACGCGCACTTGTGTTTATGTGTACACCTGTTATGTGTAAATACATATATAATGTTTATATCTCTGTGTAATATGAATGCATCATTTTTAAAGCTATGTTTTTTCTCTGACACAAAAAACATTTAGGAAAAAAAAAAAGAGAAATTTAGATTACTGAAAACCTGCCACCCAGAGGTTACTATTTTAATGTAAGACATGTGCACAGTTATAATGTGTTGTGGTGTACGTTATGTATACACTTAGCTTTTTTTTTTTTAAATTAGGGACCAGATGGCACATCCTTTTGTTATAAGTTTCCTTTTTTCACTCACTATACATTGTGAGCATCCTGCCTTGTTATTCATGTGACCGTGAATGGCCACTCAGAGCTCCATTCCTGCGAGCATGCGAGGTTCTCACGGTGGTGCTGTGTCAGAGGTTGGGGAGCTCTGCAGTGTCTGTGCTGTGTGCATTTCTCTGCTGACTTTCTGGATGCAGTTGGGGGGTAGTGTTTCCCCCCATTTAACAGTAAAACAAGAAGAAACTAGCCCAGATTGACTTAACCATGATGAGGGAAAGCTGGAAATAGAAACCAGATCTCTCCCTTACTGCCTTGTGTCTGATTCACTGATAAAAGTAGTCTCAAGAGCGTTATCAGTGAAAATCAGTTCCCCTAGTCTCCTGGGAGTATGTTTTAATACTTTTATGCTTGCCTAATGGTAACTTCAATTCTTTTTTTTTTTTTAATTAAAAAAGGAAACTTTCCAGGCTTATTCTGGAGACCTGGCACAGCTGGAAACTCATGTAGCCACATCACAAACAGCCCCACTGTGCTGAGGAGGCTGGCCCCTCGGGCTGTCTTTGCCACCGCTGTAAAGAATCATCAGGCTCCGGATGGTCCAGCTGTGGATCGGTTTTTTCAAAAGCAGCTTGGAAGTTCTACATCTGTTCTATTTACCAGATGCCTCTTTTTACAGTTTTATTAGCACATTCAAAATATACTTCAAAAGGGGTAACAAGGTGCTATCCATATGGAAATCATATTGGTTAGATTCTATTGATTATAATTTGTATAGTGTTAATTTGGTGCTAATTGTTTGGGCAATTTGGAGGTGCTGAGTATTTTGGTTTGCTCAGTGATCCACTAGGTATTTGTTTTGCACCTATGTGAGTTGTGGCCTATGGCCATACCACCTTGGCATCAGATCCCATCTGATATTAGAAGCTCAACAGAGTCGGGCTTGGTTAGTACTTGGATGGAAGACTGCCTGGGAGTACTGGATGCTGTAAGCTTAGGAGGACCTGGCAGCACACTCCAGAAACAATCAGCCATTGAAAACCCCATGAATAGCAGAGAAGCACTGACACAGTGCTGGGCATGGCACTGTACGGGGAGTGTTTCATTCTGTTGCACATAGGGTCCCTATGACTCAGACCCAACTGGATGGCACCTAACAACAGCAACAACAATGTGAGTTGCAGCCTGGACATAGAGACTCTAAGTACTTATGAGAACCAGACTAGAAAATCCACTCTGCCAGTGCAGGGCCACCAGAAGGGCTGGCCAGGGGCCCCAAGGCCTTTGTATGCAGGGAAGGGTGGGGGGAAAGCAGAAGGGGCCATTCCAAGCCAGGGCTTGCTGGGGTCCGCAGGTGTTCATTCCCTTTGGAGCCTCAAGTAGCTCTGCCTCATCAGAGGGAAGGGGACATGTGTTTGGGGACTTGACTCACGATTGTCATGGAAAAGACACTGGAGCGTGCAGGAGTTTGAGCCCTCAGTCTGTTCTCACACGTAAGGCAGTGCTTAAACCCCACAGAAGAGCTGACCCAATAGCCCTCAGGGTGTCACCAGCACCTGTGCACAGACAGGGCAGTGAGATCCTGGGGCTGCCTCTGCCCTTTTCATACCTGAGGCTCCTTGGGGACAACCCCAACCTGAGGCAGCTGGTGGGACTGATGCCAGTTGGCCCTCAGGGTAGGAAACAGGTGTGGGATTTGCACACCTGCATTCACAGCAGCATTATTCACCAGAGGCAGAAGTACCCCACTGAAAAATGAACAGATAAACACACATGCAGTGGAATATCATTCAGCCTTGAAAAGGAAGGGAATTCCGACATGTGCTACAGTATGGATGTACCATGAGGATATTATACTAATATAACCAGCTAGTCACCTAAGGACAGATGCTGTGTGATTCCACTCTGAGATGCCTACAGTGGTCAAATTCACAGAGACATGAAGTGTAAGGAGGGCTGTAGGGGGATGGAGGGGATGGCAAGTTAATATGCAGTGGGTACAGAGTTTGGGATAATGAAAAAGTTCTAGAAGATGGATGGTGGTGATAGCCCCCTACAAAGTCCATCAGGTACCAGCACCCTCTCCCACAGCTGACCTTGTGTTGTACTAACTGTGGATGGTGATGTGCTCGAGGCTCCTCCAGGAAGGATCCCTGGAGTGACCACACACAGGTGCTTCTGGCCCAGCACAATGCCACGCGATGTGACTGTCCACTGCTCTTTCTGCACATGCTCTGCTTGGCCCTGAACTTGCAGAGGAGGGTCTTATAAAAGACAACTTTGCCTATGTCTCTTCCATTTCTAAATTCAAGACTCGAGTAAATGTCAATTTACTTAGTGCTACTAAATGGTGCACTTAAAAATGGTTAAACTGTATATCTTACCATAATAAATTTGGACATGGAACAAAGTTGGCTTCAGGCCAGGGCTCACTTGGAGCCTGGAATAAGAGTCTGGGCCAATCCTCTTCCAGTCTCAGGAGATGCTCAGGCCTGTTCAGCTCCCTCCCCAGATCTATGGGTGCTCTGCTGTTCTGGGGGTTCTCTAGCAGAATCATCTAAGTATCTGTGACATATTCTCTCCACTAGACCCCACTCACCAAATGATCTAGTAAGTTAACACATTCAGCCTGCAATCCCAGGACCCTCCGGCCAGAACAGCAAAGTTACTGTTTCTTATGTTTAATGGCCCCTTAGGATTCCAATAGTGAAGCCACCTCCAGCCTAGCCCAGCGTTCCAAGGGTTTATTTTCTAAAACCCAAATCATTCCGCTTGCTTTGATAAAAAAAACCTTCCTTTTTTCTTTGGCAAGATAACTTACACTCGAAAATGAACTTTGAAGTTGAAACTAAGAGAATTTGCTTTCAAACACAGCAGAAGGAGTTCGAAAGAGCTTCACTTCTTTTGAAACAAATTTTAGGAGAACTGATGAGAATTTGAAAGGACGAGGAGGGAGCCAGTGCCCTGTCCCTGGTGTTTAAGTACTGAGGGAGTTTGAAGGAGTGTGTGACTGGCAGACATTCTCAGTCTCCTTTGAAAATCAAATGCTTGAGGAGATGGACTGCTAATTACCCTGATTTGATCATTACACCCTGTATACATGTACCAAACTATTACACTATTAACCCATAAAAATATATAAATTTATGTGTCAATTAAAAGAAGAAGAAAACCCTGATGGTTTTCCCTAATTGAAGTCAGTTCTTCTGTGGGGTCCTAGGCAGTCAGGTGGTGGGTGGCTTATGCCTGGACATTGATGTGGCCTGCAGACTAGCCCAGCATGGGCTGATGGTTCAGAAGTGGCTGCTGGAGGGGTGGCCAGCCTTTGTGGGAGGGTAGGAGGTGGCCATGCAGCCATCGTCCCTGCCAGCCCCACTTCCTCTGGAAGACAGCCTTCACTTCTTCCTCCGTGCGGTGAAAGTCTAGCTGCAAGAATGTGTTCGCTTTGCTGAGCAGTGGCTCACACCTGTAATCCCAGCAACTCAGGAGGTGGAGGCAGGAGGATTGCAGGTTCGAGGCCAGAGGCAGCCTGCATCACTTAGACCCTGTCTCAAGATAAAAAATGGACTGGAGGTATAGCCCAGTGGTAGAGCACTTGCAAAGCACATGCAAGGGTTCAACCTCCAAGTACCACAAAAGAGAAGAAAAGTGCTTCCTTTAAGAGTGGGACCTCAGATTTATCCTCATCTACCATCTCTTGGCTCTGAGACCTTAAGCAAGTTATGTGCCATGTGCCATGTTGGAACTAGTATTTGGTGCAAGTCATTCCCTCAAGAAACCATAAACATGTAACTAGGTCCTGACTGCTTTGCATCTGTTCTGATGTCCTTCCTGAGAGTTTTGTGCTGTTTGAAGAGGGAATGACCAGGCACAGAACCAAGTCCCCTTTCTATCACACCCACCTCTGATGGGTTTGGTGGGCAGGGCTGCTTCTGAGCTTTATCTGTGTCTGGACTCCTAGACCCACATTTCCCAGGTGGTGGACAGCACATGGATGGGCCTTGGGTCCATTTATGCTCCTTATGCTTCTTATTGCTCTAATAGCAGAAGCCAGGCTGCTGGCATTTTATGGGCCCTGGAAAACAGGCTATTGATTATGAGGCCTTAAATCTCAGAGCCTGTTTAAGAGGCGGAGTTCATCATCAGAATGAGCCTCGGATGTCCAGATGCTTGACAGCTTCAATTTCAAAGGAAGTCATGAAAGTCCAGACTGAGCAGGGAGCAAGGACCAATGGGAAGGGGCTGCTCCACCTCGTAGAGAAAAGATTAAGGCCATGTTTTCCCAGAGTGTTGGCTGCAAAGAGAATGAGAGTTTGCTTGTTCCCTGCCAAGTTAGATTATGGGGTAGGGATGGGGGTAATGCATATGTGGCCTGTGTGCATTAGTTATTTTTCTCATTGCTTTCACAAATACCTGACATGTACAACTTAAGGGAGGAAGGATTTATTTTGGCTCATGGTTTCAGAGGATTCAGCCCTAGGTAGAACATCATGGCAGATGGAGCTTGTGGCGGAGGAGCTTCTTCACTTCATGGCAAACAGGAAGCAGAAAGAGGGAGACCAGCAGGGTCTAGGGGACAAGATAAGAATACGGACCTGCCCCCAGTGACCAACTTCCTCCAGCTAAGTCCCACCTCCTAAAGCTTCCAGAACCTCCCTGAGCAGTGTCACCAGCTGGGGAAATTTCATATTCAAACCATAAGACTGTGTAACCGGGCTGTAGTCTCCTCACCCAAGTGAGTAATCTCCAGGGTCTGTGTTGGCTGTAGTACACCCACAATGCCTTTTCTGATTTGCTCCTCCATCTCCCCACCCTGGGCTAGGCTCTGTCTTTGCTCCCATAACACCTGGGACACATCATTCCGTACACCCTTTGTGTAACCACCTTGTACTGAGTCTGTCCACTAATTATTCCTGCAGGTAGGACCTCTATGTTCATCATCCTTGATTCTTCAGCACCTCGTAGTGGGTGCTTAATAAACAAAGGGTAGTAGATTGAATGGGGACCAAATGTTACTGGTTTTTTTCTGTTTGTTTGCTTGGTTTAGTTTGGCTCTGGTTTTTTTGAGACCATGGCTTGGTGTGTTGGTTAGGTGGGCTTCGAACTCAAAATCTTCCTGCTTCTGCTTCTTGAGTGCTAGGATTACAGGCATGCCTCAGCATGCCCAGCACATTATTTGATACCTCAACACCTGTGACTGTAAATATTAGTGTAATTGTGGTGCTGATAATGATGACAATGACAGCTTGCTTAATCACATGATAGAGTCAGTTCGATCTGGACACTAATGCTCCTTCTGTGGTGCCAGTTTTTTCATTACAACAGTAGTTTCCAGTCTTTTCTGGGATCGTTTGGTCTGTTTTAGAAGAGAGAGGAAAACAGACAGATGGGCACACATTGCCACAATGAGCAGCTGATTTTAGAAGATTCAAGGAATCCCTAAGAGGTCCAGGAACCTCAGTTTAAGGATCTCTCGCTAAGGAATTGACATCATTAAATACCACTGGGAAAATAAATGGTAGTTGATCGCATTTATTTTAGCTTGTTGTTTTCTGAAAACATGGGTTGAAAACAATGTATCCCATACCCTCCCTCCTCATTAAGAATACATTATTTTCCGCAATAACCAGGTGGTATCACACCAAAGCCCTGGCACAGAGGGAATTTTCAGACCTCTGAGATAGGCTTTGAAGACCGATAAGCAGTGGATCCACATTACAACTAAGTGACTCTTCATGTGGCTTTAGACACAGCTCTCTTGTTGCAGATTGACTTTGGGAACCTTTCCTCAACAGCCTGATAATTAGAACTGCGGTTGCTAATTATGTATATGATGAGGAAGTTGCACTAATAATGTGTCTTCAAAAGGCTCTGAGAGAGCTGTTAAAAAATTAATGTATCCTGCAGATGCCCGACAGAGCAGCCTGGATGGTGTATCATCTTCCCTTTGGATGACTGAAGGTGCTTGTGGGTACCTCTTCTGAAAATCAGAGCAGCCTTTAAAGAGAGAGAGTAAGTTGCAAGGATGTCTTCTACTAGAGGCCAGGGAAAGGGCTTCCTGTTTGCCCCATGGGGTGCAGAGTGAGAGGGGTTGGAGGGGCCAGTGCTAGGTGATGCCAGGCTTGAAGCAGAGTGGATAGACTGTGGGAAAAAGATCTCTGGACTGAGATGCTGCAGAATCTGTGCAAGCCGTGGGCTGGCTCTGCCCCATTGAGGGTTTGCCCACATCCTCTGGCTTCAGTTCTAAGCTGGTGCCTGTTGCTGAGGGCTCAAAACAGCCACGCAGAGGCGCCATCAAACCCACATTCTGAAGGAGAGGAATTGGCTCTGAAATGAGATTGCCTTGTCCCTAATCCTTGTGCTTTTGCCATCTAGGTCTGACCTGAGCAAGTCATGCAACACCATGGTCTCTAGAGCTAGGGTAAAAAGAAATTCACCCTCAGGCAGAGTTTTCAAAGTGGAGCTCTGGGGATCTCAGCAAGAGCGTTAGGAGTCCCACAAATGGTAGATTCATTTTCAATATAGGTTTCTTTCCAACATTTATCTTCTACATACATAGATTTTATATGTCATATAGACATGATCTTTATAACTCTAACACCTTAAATATTGTAAGTGCAAAATAAATATTTGTGTATTAAACCTCTCCCCAAAAAAGATTTTATATATCATAAATAAATATTTTCATAGTTTTGTTCATACAGTTTACATGACATCTATTTAAAGGATATTATTTAGTATTTTTTAGTATATTCACAAAGTTGTGCAACCATCACCTCTGTCGAATTTTAGAAAGTTTTCATCACCCCAAAAAGAAACTCTGTGGTCATTGGCATTCCCTCTTCATCCTCCTTGTCCCCATCTCCTGTCCTGTGTATCCACTAATCTCCTTTCTTGGTGTGGGTTTGCCTTTATGGACATTTCATACAAATGGAATCAACGTGCTGTGTGATCCTCTGTGAATGGCTGCTTCAGCCTAGCATAATGATGTCATGGTTCATGCTGTGGCACATCTCAGCACTTCATTCTTTTTTGTGGGCTGAATAATGCTGCATTTTATTCATTCGGTTGACAGACACTTGAGCTTTTACCTTTGGCTATTGTGAATAGTGCTGCTATAAATATTAATGCACAAGATTTTGTGTGGACATACGTCTGCATTTCTCTTAGGTTACATGTGGGAGTGGAGTTGTTGCTCATATGAGGGATCTGTTTAATACTTAAGGTATACTTTATATGTGCCTATATAATAGATGGGCCTGTAGCGATAGCCATGTGGCATCTGATCCTGTCAGATCTCGGAAGCTAAGCAGGGTTGGGCCTGGTTAGTACTTGGATGGGAGACCACCTGGGAACAGCAGGTACTGTAGGCTTGGGAAATGGACCCAGCAACCCACTGCCAAAAATCAATCCGCCACTGAAAACCCTATGAACAGCAGAGAAGCACTGACAGTAGTGTATTACCTGTTGTACGTAGGGTCACTATGAGTTGGATACTGACTCCACGGCACCTAACAACAACAACAACATATAATAGATGAGCTGGGATTTAGCTCAGTTGATAGAGCGCCACTCTGCAGTCTCTGAGGTCCTGGGTTCAATTCCCAGCACCACAAAAAATGGGAGAAGGATGCGGCAATCCACTCCTGAGACAATCACGAAACTATCAGCTGTTGAAAACCCTATGAGGGTCGCTATGAGTCAGATACGACTTGACAGCATCTAACAACAAATATAATAGATAAAGTATATATAGTTGTATATAAAGTATTTTAAAACGTTAGTGAAATATACAGTAAAAAAGTATATAGTGTTCTGTAGCAAGCCTAACAACCAATGACCTGTGCATTAATTATTTAACTAGGCACTAATTAACTCATGTTGCCAGAATAAGTCGATTTTTTGTAATTAAGCTTCACCTGCCACATTTATTAAATTAATTGGGTCCCGAGATGTTTAAAAATGATTACTATAGGTACCTCCTATTTCTGCCAGTGGAGATTATATCCCTACTGTACAACCAGGACCCAAAGAAACAAATTGATACTGAGATTGACCTTGGATTGGAAACATTTCCATACCTTCTGGTTTACACATGAAAATAGTTTACCAGCTCTTAACAATGATTTAGTCATATGTAAATAGTCCTCAAATTTATAAAATTTGAGATTGGTCTTTTAAAAAATATTTTGAAGTTTGATTTAAGATTTAGTTTGGGGAGAAAAAGCACTTAGCTGCTCAAGAGAAGTTTGGACACCAGTGTTGCAGATGATCTTTTAGGTCCTGGCTTTGGTTTTTGACCTAATTCCTGATGTGGCTGGATATTCTGCTAATCTGACAAGGGTCTTAAAATATTAATCTGACTCCTTGGGACTGTTAAGCTCCCTCCATGCCCCTCTTGGGCCAGCTGTGGCTGTGGAATTGTTCATGCTGCACTTAAGGATTTATTGAATACCTACTGTATACTAGGTAACATGGTGGTCACTGAAGGGATTTCAAAGAAGGAAAGACATAGTTACCTGTCCTTAAGGTATCTAGAGACAGGCTGGAGGTAAATAACTGTAAAATACTAAGAATAAAGTCATCAGTGCACAAGTATTTAGAGACGAATATGGTGATGCAATGTTGTAGGAATTCAGATGTCAGGGATAGCCTCCCAGAACAGGTGGCCCCATACTCTGTCTGGGGATGAAGGGAGAATTCTGGGGGATGAAGGGAGAGAAAGCCAATTTTGCATGCTTTTTTTTTTTTTTTTTTAATTAGAATTTGGTCAATCTGGGCCATCCCTTCCCCCTAAAGCGAATAGTTTCTGTGTGCCCAGTCCCAGTTCAACTTCTGAGCAAGGGAATAAACATGAGTGGCCAAGGAGAAAAAGGCTTCCAGAAATGAGTCAGATAATTTGGACCCCCAGGTAGGAAACTGTATAGACAAGAAAGAGGCATTAATCTTTGTTTCCATAAGCTGCTGTTCAGTGTGGGCCACAGTTCATCTGAGAGACTTCTAGGAAATAAAGATTTATGAGACCCCATCCATCTTGAATTTGCAATAAATAATTGCATTGCTATATCCGAGCTGTCAAAATCCATTGCTGCTGAAGGCCCTTCAGAACAGAGAAAGGTCAGGCTGGAAACCAAGGGAGAGACTAAGGGGAGCATTTAATGCCTGTGTCCTTACCAGGAGGGCAGCCTCCAAAAGGTCCTAAAAGGTCCCTCAGCCCAGCCTGACTCCCTGTTAGCTCTAATTAAATTAGCTCCTGTTGACATCTGGCTCTCCTGGCCTGCAGGAAGGGAGAGGCGCTGGCCTCCAGGCAGTTTGGCTTTCTCTTCTCTCTTTCTAGTCTTTGTGCAGCAAATCCCATATGGCTGAGCAGAGGACGCTCCTCTTGCTTTCTAATGAAAACAAAATGTGTGCCTGGCCTAGGAAGCCTTCAGCATGTAAGGGCATTCTTCCTAGACATCAGTAAGTCTATCCCATGACAGGGAAAGAAAGAAGGGTGATGTCTCCATAGCTCAGGCCATTGCCAGCCTGGGCTGTAAGGAGAGGTCCCATGCTGAGGAGAGAGGAGGGTGCAGGACAGAACCAGCTCCTTAGTGCTAGGTTCGGGTGGGCAGGTTGCCATCAGCCATTGCGGCAGTAACACTAACCCTACACCCCCACCTGCTCCATCCTTGCTCCTGAGCAAGCCCCCCTGCACCTCCATGGTCCTGGAGCAGACTGAATTGCTCTGTGCACATAGTTGTTCCACCCTGCTGTGACCCCAGCCCCACTCATCTTTGTATGTGTCTGACTCTTGCTGGAGTCCACCCAGCCACTCGGTTGGCAGTCTGTCTGTCCTGTGGCTCCTGCCGGACTCCTTCCCTGGACTGACCTTTGCTTCAAGGGATCCCTCCTATCTCTTGCACTGACCTGTGTCCTGTCCTTCTGCTCTGTTGAGGGGGTCATGTAAGAAACCTGTCCTGACTGCACCCATGGAACCTCCCACCATAGTGTGGGCACCTCCTGCAGGTTAAAATCTTGCCTCCTCTGAGCCCATGCATGCTCTTCCCCTGCCACTTCCACATCTGGTCTGTCCTGGCCTTGAACACCCAGCCCAGGTGCCACATTCCCAGCCACCCTTCCCGACTGGCTCCTGGAACCACTTTTCCTGAGAACACCCGAGTCTGACTCCTCGGATCTGGATGTTCACTCAGGACATATGTGAAGTGTCTCCAAGCTCCTCGGTCTTGTGTTAGATCAATAGGGCTCTTTTTTAGGGTGAAGCTAGTCTTCATTTTGAGTGTTTTCTTCCCCTTTCTAGTGTCCCCTTTCTACCCTGTCCTGGGCTTGTTCCCACTTGTCCTCACCCTCAGTGGGGAATCAGGTATGTTCTGTAGCAAAGGCAGTGCCATTTATCTCATCAGCCCCACAAAACCTTTCTGGATGCCGCCCCTTTTTATATTGTGGTACTTGGAGGTTGAACCCAAGTATGACACATTTTGCAAGTGCTCTACCATTCAGTTACACCCAAAAGCCCTTTTTTTACCTTTTTTTTTTTTCTTCTTAATTTTGAAACACTCTCACCAAGTTGCACAGGCTGCCTCTGGCCTTGAGCTTGCCATCCTCCTGCCTCTGCCTCCCAAGTCACTGGGATTACAGGCATGCACCACTGCATCCGGTTTGGATCCTGACTTTTTAAAGTCAGCATTATTGCTTCTCCTGGTTCCTGCTCTTCTGCACTTTGATCATTGCAGTGCTCCAGCTGCAGGCAGGGCCCCTCTCTCCTGGAGGAGGCTGAGTGTGACATAGAATGCAGCACTATCACTCAGTTAGGGGCCCTGGGCCAGCCTCTGGGTTTCCTGATATCTTAAAATGTCCTGGGAACTTGAGAAGGTAACTTCAGTGTGGTTGGGTGTTCCACGTCTGTGCCTTTCCTGACCTCCCCTCTAGTCCTCTTGTCTGAGGGATTTGAACTTGTCCCTGGAGGGAATCCTCGTGGATCTTCCACTGAGAGGATGGTAAGGAAATTCTGTCAGAGTAGCAGGGTAGGGGTGGATGCTGGGGTAGCATCGATGAATACCTGGCTGGTTAGTACATCCTAACAAATCTATCTGCTCTAAACAGCCCAACACATTGCGATGACCTCATACCTTGGTTTTCCAGGACTTGGCAAGTCTGGTGAGAACCGTTGAAACAAGAGTAAACTTGAGCCAGCCAAGTGCCTTTTGTGTTCTTTCTAAACATTTAGAGAGTCACTTTCTTGACCCACCTAGAACAATGTAGAAACAGATCTTATTTGTATAAGCCCGTTGATAACCCTTGGTGTATTGATTTTAATTTGATTTTTGCCTGACTCATCAGCAGGAGACTTCAAAATGTAGCCAGATTTAAAATCAATTTTGTAGTTTTCTCATGTACTTTTTAAAATAAAACCCTAACTGTTCCTCCTTTTCTTAAAGATGATCCTGTTTTCCTTCCTTTGTGAGGAAGTCCCCAGCGACGCTCTGCCCCAGGGAGATTTTGAATTGCTTGGTCTATGTTCCGCTATGGACCTGGCTTCAAGTGAGTTAGTTGGGGTAGGGGAGGATCTTCTCCTTGCATGGAACATACCAGCTATGTGCCCTTTACTCAGAGGCCTGGCAGGTTGGCATCGGCCTGCCTGGTCCCAGGTGATCCAGCCCAGCCCGTGTGCCACTGTCCTGTCCGATTCCACAACTCTCCTCTGGGATTTCTTCCATAGTCTAACAAGATACTGTTGTTAGGTGACCAAGTCGGGGCCACACTCAGATTCATCTGCACCTTTGCTGTGGGAGGAAGCTTTAGATCCACAGAAATAATACTAAACATATATCAGTGAACCCATCCTCAGACGGAAGCTGAGTCTATTTTGCTCCAAAATGCCATATAGTGTCTATTAGGAAGTGACAGCTGACTTTCTTCGTCTGAACACAGGGGTGCACAACAGTTTGCTTCTCAAGTTATTTCAGTCTGATTTGACAGAATTCTGCTAAGGGATAATCTGGGATCTTGGCTTTAAAGTTTGCAGCCCACAAACAATGTTACTGTGACTTCTGCTGGATACAGAGCAGGCTCAGGGTGTTAATGGCCCTCAGCAGTTTAAAACTGCTAAAGAAATGAAGGAAATAACAGTAGGATGTTGAGGTGCATTTTGCTTTGCGAGAGCCTAGTATTTGAAAACGAGCATTGTTACAAGATATGTGAAAGATTGTGTAATTCTTGGATTTATATGTAGCTTTGCACTTCAGGGCTTTTTTAAGTAGCAGGCTTCTATATAGTAAACCCATTCCAAATGACAGATTTATGCTTTATGTTTTCAGATCACCTTTTCACCTTGAGCTGAACGGTATTTTCAGAACAAAAGAAATATGTCTGCAATGTGGGAATGCAAGAGCTACATTGTGAGGCTTCCACCCAGAAAGTGGGAGATCCTACCACACTTTACAAAGGGATTATCCAGATCCCAAAGGCCAGCCCTGCTTTCCAGGCGGGTGCACCACAAGCCTGTTTTGGCAAGGTCCTGATGAACACCTTGGGGCCTTGAGACTTTTAAGTCACTAACGGTGGGTATGAGTTGTAGCCACCCTGAGTCTGTAAGGTGAAGGTGCGACGACTCCACGCTGTCCAGCCCCGCTTCTTTCCCATGACTTTGTTGTACTGTGGCAGTAGGAAGCTTTCCAAGGATGATTTCTGGTTCTTTTGAGCAGAATAGAGACTGATATTACATAGGGTTGTTGCATTGTTACTAGGTACCATTGAGTCACATCTGACTGACAGCGACCTTGTGTACAGCAAGGTCTGTGTGACCTTGATGAAACAATCCCCAACACTATGCCATGCCTGGCACTATGTCAGTGCTTCTCTGATTGTTTTAGATTGTTGGTTGGCTGATTGTTTTAGGATTATTTTGGGAGAGGGCTGCCAGATCCTTCTCCTTCTTTTGCGGTGCTGGGGATCGAATCCAGGGCCTCAGAGTGCACAGAGCAGCACTCTACCAACTGATCTACTGTGTGCAGAAAAGCATTGAGTGGAAGATTGGGTTCCATTCTGGGCGAAGGCCAGGAATCCCCGCCTGCCCAATGAAGAAGTTCTTTAGTCAGCCACTCTTGGTTGATTGAGTACCTAGTGTTTACCATGCCTGGTTCCTCCCAGGAGGGAACGGCTGGGTCCTCCCCTGAGCAGAGCTGTCTAGCCTGGTTCCATCTTGTTTGGGGAAGGAAGTTGGTCAGTGGGCAGAAGACACAAGTGCAAGGCAAATAAATTATGAGTTTGTAGGTGTCTTGAGGCTATGCTAAGGATTTATTTTTATCATTGGGTTTTCTTCTGTCATAACAACTGTCTGAGCAGACGTGGCGTCGTCATGCCCTCAGCTTGCCATCCCAGGGGTAACTGAGGTCTCTGAGATGCCCTCACTTCCCACACCTGTCAAGAGACGCCTGCGCCCTTGTGACCCATCTCGCAGCCAGGAAGCGAGGTTCTTATGTGAGGAAAACTAGAGCCACATGGGAAATTGCCTTTTTGTGAGCAGAGAGATGACTCCCCACTCTCCACCCCACGTTGCTTCCTGCTCTCTAAGCTGATACTTCACTCGAAGAGAAAACAAAACTAGGTCTTTGCTCATCTGGTTCTTTGTGTATGTGATACACATGTATTCTGTACTTCACCTGCTTACACCTGAAAATCAGCTGGTCTTTCCCTAGCCTCAGTCCTTCAGGCTAAATAGCCCCCTTTCCTTTGCTTGGTGAACCTTATAAAATCCTTGTGCAAGGCTGAAGGCAAAGCTTATTACTCAGGTCCTGGAAATGTTCGTTTCCATCTGAGTATGGAGAGTCAGGTAAGTAACTACAATGTCAGAAGTAGAGTCTCGCTCACCGTTGATTTGGGCAGGATGATCCGAAGTGACCTCTTTCAGTGGGAGCTACCAGTCATGCTTATTAGAATCCCTTGTTGTTGTTAGGTGCTGCTGAGTTGGGTCTGACTCAGAACGAAACACTCCCTGACACTATGCCATGCTGGCGCTGTCAGTGCTTCTCTGCTCTTCATAGTGTTCTCTTTTTTCTTTTTTTTTTTTTTTTCTTTTTTTCTTTTTTCTGGGGGTTGAACCACTTGCATGCTTTACAAGTGCTGGACCACTGAGCTGCACCCCCAGCCCCCTGTTTTTTTACTTTTTGAGACAGGATCTCACTAAATTATGCAGACTGCCTCCAGTCTCGAACTTGCGATCCTCCTGACTCTGCCTCCCAAGTCTCTGGGATTACAGGTATGTGCCACTGTGCCTGGCCCTTATTCATAGGGCTTTCAATGGCAGATTGTTTTGGGATTGTGTAGGGAGTGGATTGCCAGGTCTTTCTCCAAAGCCTACTGCACCTGGTATTCCCAGGTGGTTTCCCGTCCAAGGACTAACCAGGCTGATCCTACTTAGCTTCTGAGACCAAACAAGATTGGATGCCACAGTAGTATGGCTGCAGGCAAAACCCCTTGGGATCTTTAAAAACCCCTTCACCCCACCTCACCCAGACAAGTAAGTTAGACTCCCTAGAGGTATGCCCAAGTGTCAGTGAGTTTTAAACCTCCCTGGGCATTCTGGTGTGCGGCCAGGCTACAGAGCATTGGTTTAAGGTAACTTCTTTGTTTTACTCTGAGGACACAGACTGAGGCCAGTGGTCACCTTCCAGCACATCACAGCCCGAACTTCTCATGCTGGAGGTCTCCCTGCAGCACCCACTGCCTTGCCTCATCCTTGAGCCTTAATCAGCTTCCTCCACTGGACCCCAGTAAGATCCTGTGGTGGCCTCACTGGTTAGCAGGGATAGCCATGATCCCCCTTGTCCTGCCCTGCCCAGTGCTCTTTCCAAGGTGCTCTGCTCACCGGGCCAAGGGGAGACAGGCCATCTTCTAAGAGAGCCAGCAAAGGTGCCCTGGTCACACAGGACTCCACTTTGGCCCTTAGTCTGCTGGGGTCCTTAGAGTTGCTGGCCACCAGGATGACTGAGCGTTCACTAGGTAACCTTCAGTATGATCAGGCCCCAGAGCCCGCTTCCCCCTGGGCAGTTACTTTGAATGACTGGCCACTATTCCTCCCCTGGTTAATGACCCTTTTGTGTTTAAAAGACACTTGGAAATGCTGGCCCTGGGTCCTCCTCTCCCCATCCTCTGCACCCCAGCCACATGGCCTTCTGTGCGGTCCTCTTACCTTCCCCCAGAGACCTCTCCTTAAGCCCTCAGTGTCAGTAGCTTTATTATAACAGGACTGCCGTGTCCAGCTCTGGGTCTCTGGAGTGGGTGACGTCCCCCCAGCTGAACTGTGAGTGCTTAATGATTTGTGGGTTCATTTGGTCCATATAGTTATATTCAGATATGCAGCCTCGCTGGCATGGCTTATGACCTCTTGCTCATACAGTTACACATTCAGGGCAAATTCTAAAATAAGTCTGGGTGCTTTCAGGAGGCTGGCTAACAAATGACCGTTAAGTGTGAACCACATCAGCCTCTTCTGTGGCCAGCGTGGAAGGTCCTAACTTGTCATTGTTAAGCAAGATGAGCAACCCCAAGTGTACACTCAGTCAGGAGACTAGACATAGATACTCCCATTCGATGACATCAGCATGTAATGCTTTTGCTTTGAGCCCTGCCCATCTGTTGCTGAATGCCTGCTTGGTCATTAAGGTGGCATGCTGTTTTGGTCTTTTCCAGTCAATAAAATATGCAAAGCCCTGTGCTTGTTACCTGTGCCCCAAGATAAGGAGATGGCATTGTAATGAGCTCAGCCTATAAGGCAAATTGCAGGGTAGAAGTGACTGGGTAAGCTGGCCACCTACCCTTAGCCACCCTGTCCACAGCAGGCTTCCTCAGGATAGAGGGTGAGGTAGAAGACATTACTACAGATCTTGGAAGGATCTAGCAAAGCAGTGGGTGGTGGAGGTGAGCACACTGAGTTACCGTTGCCAGTTCAGAGCGCAGGTGTAGGTCCTCAGATAGGAAGGGCAGGCATCATATCTGCATGCCATGTAACGGTTTCTTTACAATGATGAGCTTTCTGAGCACTGTGTACATTTCAAAAGAATACTTTTTGGCGTTCCATTCACCAAGAAGGGAAGCACATCTGATTTTAAATGAATAGGTAAGCATTTGGGTTTGGAATTTTTCCTCCCTTTAAAGAATCTTAGCCGTGTGTGTGTGTGTGTGTGTGTGTGTGTGTGTGTGTGTGTGTGTGTGTGTGTTAGTTGGGTGCTATTGTAGAGTGCCATAGACTGGGTGGCTTGTAACAACTGAACTTGATTTTCTCACGATGTTGGAGGCTGGAAGTCTGTATCTGGGTACCAGCTTGGTTTAGAGCTGGTGAGGGCCTCTTCCAGGTTACAGACTACGGACTTCTCCTTGTGTCCTCCTATGGCAGGAAGGGGGCTAGAGACTCTGATGTCCCTTTTATAAGGGTGTCAATTCCATTTAGGAGGGCTTCACACATATGACTTAATTACCTCCCAAAGACTCCACTTCCTTATGCCATCACATTGGGTTTATTGTTGTTGTTGTTGTTAGGTGCTGTCGAGTTGTGTCCGACTCATAGCGACCCTCATAGGATTTTAATGGCCGATTGTTTCACGCTTCCCTCGGGAGTGGATTGCCATGTCCTTGTCCCACGAACCCAGGACTTCAGAGACTGCAGAGCAGCGCTCTACCAGCTGAGCTAAATTCCAGCCCTCACATTGGGTTTAGGGTTTCAGTATATGAATTTTAGGTGGGGAGGAAACATTTTGTCTGTAATAATTTGTGTGTGTGTGTGTATGAATTTATACCTATTAAGTTCATGAGGAAGATATCCAAGGTGCTGGCTTACTAAAAAGCACGCTCTTATAACTCTATAGAAAGAGATATATTCCAATTGGGTGATTTTCCAAATGAACTCCCTTCTTTTTCAGTGTGGGGCAAGCTGGATGTGGCTTTCTGGTAGGGGAGGGTCAGGTTCTGTGCTGTTGTGAATGGGCCTGGCTTTCTAGGATGAGGATCTATCCGTTCTGAATGGTGGTGAGCCTGTGAGGCCCCCGGCTGTCTGGCATAGGCCTCCCATGTGGAGATGGGATTCGGCTGGGGTGCTCTCCACACCGCGCGTTAGGAAGATGGCCCCAAAGGACAGCGGGGCCTGAGGGAGTCTGACAGAATTCCTTGGTAGTCCTGTGGATTCCCATGAGGCCCTCGAGGGTAGGAGTCAAAGGAGTCAAGCCTGGTTGGCTTCCAGTCCTGGCAGGCCAGGCCACAGTCATGCTGGTTGAACAGGTGTACATGGACGTCTAAAAGAACCTGGTTGGCCTGGCCTGAGGCCTGGGTTGTACCTGAGGCCTGGGTTGTGCCTGCTGCCTAAGTAGTGACCCCAGAGCTTACAGGAGTCCCTGCTCAGGGTGACCCAGGGAGGGCAGGCCATAGTACAAAACCCAGTGGCAGTTTCAACAAAGTGTTGTCTGTGAGCAAGTCACTTGAAAATGCTGTCCTAGCTGGATGCAGTGGCACACGCCTATAATCCCAGCAACTCGGGAGGCAGAGGCAGGAGGATCACAAGTTGGAGGCCAGAGGCAGCCTGTGTAACTTAGGGAGACCCTGATTCAAAGTTAAAAAGAAAAAAAAGTGAAAATGGTTTAGAGGTATAGCTCAGTTTTCAAGAGCACTTGAAAAGCATGCATGAAGCCCTGGGTTCAACTCTCCAGTACAAAGAAAGGAAGGAAAGAAGGAAGGGAGGGAGGGAGGAAAGAAGGAAGGAAAGGTGGGAGGAAAGAAAGAAAGCAGGAAGGAAGGAAGAGAGGAAGGAAGGAAGGAAGGAAAGAAAGAAGGAAAGGAAATTCCTGTTTTAGCAGGGAAGGCTCAAAGAATTGGTTGAGATTTCTAGCATCTGAAACTATGCATTTATTCCTGGCTGGGAGTATGTTATCTCTAAAGGCAATTTCAGTATACATACCTAGGTTAATAGTTCATTTTTGGTTTAGGAACTCAGAATGTTGTCCAGAGATTCAGAGAGTAAATATCATTGGAATCACTACTTTTTCATTGTTGGGGAGAAATGGCTAATAGAGCAGGTCAAGGAGGTGGTCCCCAATTTAATAGGTAGCCCTGTGCAACAGCAAGCGTGATTTGTGCTTTCCAGTGTACCTGGTTGTAGTTAGCATGGAGTTGTTAAGTGCCATCGAGTTGGATCCAATTCCTACTGACCCTAAGAACAACAGAACAAAATGCTACCCAACACTTTGCCATGCATGTGATCTTTTTATGTTTGAGCCCATTGTTGTAGCCACTGTGTTTCTTCACATTTTGAGTCATGCCACATCAGCAAAGGGAGGTCCCAAGGGGCTTTACTCCATTCCTGTCATTAAAGTTGACTTCTTTGAGGAGGCAACTCTTCCCCAGTTGATTCTTGAATGTCTCCCAGCCTGGGGGGCTCATTTTCCAGCATTATATTTGACAGTGTTTTTCTGCTATTCATAGGGTTTTCAGTGGCTAATTGGTTTGGGATTGGGCTACCAGGTCCTTCTCCTTCATCTATCTTAGTCTGGAAGCTCAGCTGAAACCTGTCCACCACGAGTGGCCTTGCTAGTACCTGAGATACTGTTGGCATAGCTTTTAGCATCACAGCAACATGCAAGTCCCCACAGCATGAGAAGCTGACAGACACATGGAGGAAAGTTGGAATTAGTTATGTGTAAAAGTGAGTATAGGTGTGGAAAGAACATGTTTCTCAGGTGGGCTCAGGCACAAGGCATTCTGGAGTGAGTGCAAATTGCTGGTACTGAAGGAGAGGTCGGAGCTAGGACAGTCAGCCTTTTTAGTTACTCCTACTTTCCAATTTTATAGGTGAGGAAACTGGATTAGAAAGTTTTCTAAGGCCCCAAAGCCTTGGCACCTAGGCATGCACCTTTATGGAATTACTTATTCTGTGGACAGGGACGTAGGTTTTGTGACACCTGCTGTTGAGAGCTGCAGTGGGGAGGGATGTGATGCCCTGTTCCCTGCCTGGGATTCCAAATCAGCCAGCCCCAGCACCTGGAGCAGCTGGGGCTCATTCACTAGCTTTCTTTAGGATTAACTGAGATTTCAGACAGGCTGAGCTTTAACAAATGGTGCACATGCTCAGAGCCATAGCTGCAGGGCACTGCCACGTGGGTCTTGGCAAGCTGAGCCCCTGGTGCTGCACAGGGACATCCTATTTCCTAGTCAATTGGCTACCTTTAAAAGCAGTTCCCTACCCCTTTGTGTCCCCTCTTCATTGTTGCCAGGGAAGACCAGTGTCTCTGGACAGCTCTGGCTGACTGTTGGAGATCTGGCAATGCTGTGCAAATGGAAGTTCAATGTTAGTTAATTACAGGGCAAAGCTGCCGATCCTGCAGAGGATCCAGGATGTCATGAAGACAGGGGCAGTGATGTTGGAGAACTGCATAAGGGCCATGGATTGATGAATGCAGATCCAAGAAAATTAGACCAATTTACACTTAGAGAAAAGGAGGACAAGGATATGTGAGGAGGATTTTAAAAATGATTTGAATATCAAAAGATTAACAGAGCCTCTTCCAAAATTGATGAAGACCGTTCATAGTTTGCAAGAATGATCTGATTGTCTTATAAAAAGTAAAATATCAAAAGCATGCACCTGTTATCCCAGCAACTCAGGAGGCGGAAGCAGGAGGATCACACATTCGAGGCCAGAGGCAACCTGCATAATTTAGTGAGACCTTGTCTCAAATAAAAAAAAATAAATACAAAAGGGGCTGATGGTGCAGCTCTGTGGCAGAGCACTCGCAAAGTATGCATGAGGCTCTAGGAAGGAGGATGGGAGGGAAGAAAGGTAGGAAGGAAGGAAGAAAGAAGGGATTTTAGTTGTTCAGAGAAAGTACATAGAGAAGCCAGAAAGAAAAAGTTGCTTCATTTTCTGTTCTTTAGAATATGGTTATAATTGCATGCTCTTAATCTAAATTCAGTTAAACATAAAATAAAGTAAACTTTTATCTTCTTATTTTTACTTCCATTTTCTTTTTTAAGGTAAAGATCTGGTCAGACCTTTCTATCCACCCTCTCCCAAATCATCTGCTATGAAATGACTGTTTTGTGTTCAAATGGATTTATTTAAAGTTACCACCACTCTTCCCTGCTCCTATACCAGATATTCTTAGTTAACGAGGACCTGTTCTTATTTCAGCCTGGCAAAAGAAACTAGTTTGAGGGGGTTTTAGCAGGTGGTATGCAATTCTTCATCAACTCAGAAAAGTTATTGTTTCACATAATCATGCTGAATATTCATTATCCCTGGTTTCTGAGAAGTTCTCCTCAAAGAGTAATTTCTCCTTTCCAGTTGCTTTTGAAATTGTGGCCTTCCAGAGACCATAACTTATTGTATTCTGGTGACTTTGAGGTTTTTTTTTTTTTTTCTTTTTAATATGGCTTTAAATTTTAATATGTATCCGTTAACCTGGTTCAGATCACCAATATTTGAATCCTTAACAGTATTATCTAATGCTTTATAAACCTTTCACACAGCCCCTGAGTTGTACTGTATATGGCCTGTTTGTTTTTGTTTGTCTTTTGGGTACACTGCAACCTAAAAAGGATCAGCTGCTTCTGTAGTCACCACAAAGACCTTGCAGGCAAGGAGAAAGCTCAGGATGCAGCAAGACAGTGGTCCTGGCGTCCCTGCACAGGCTGGGATAGGCAGCCTCTTACAGACAGACAGTTTTTGTCTGACTTTGGTTTTCTAATGGACTTTATTTTTTAGGATAGTTACAGGATTACAGAGGTGTGTTATCAGTTTTACAATGGAGTTCTAATGCCTGGGGTTTTCCTCCCTCTCCACAGACGCCGCCTCATTTCGCAGAGATCGTCGTTGGAGACTCTGGAGGATATCGAGGAGAATGCCCCTCTGCGGAGGTAATGTTTCTATGGTCCTTGTACGTGTATGAAAACTGCTGGTAGTACAGGAGTGATTGAAGTTCTTGATTTATTGAATTAAATTTTTAAAATAACTCCTGGGGACTATGAACATATCCCTAATGTGAACCCCCACCTGGGGGACCATTAGAACTTGAAAACTAGAAAATCCTGAGCCGGGCAGGGTGGTGCATGCCTGTAATCCCAGCAGCTCAGTAGGCGGAGCCAGGAGGATCCCAAGTTCAAGACCAGAGGCAGTCTGTGTAATTTAGTAAGACCCTGTCTCAAAAAGTAAAAAACTGGGCTGGGGGTACAGCTCAGTGGTCCAGTACTTGCAAAGAGTGCATGCATGAGGCCCTAGGTTCAACCCCAAGTACTGCAAAAGAAAGAAAGAGAGAGAGAGAGAGAGAGAGAGAGAGAGGGAGCAAGCAAGCTAGAAAATCCTAATTATGGAGTAGAGTAGCGCTGTTTGCCTGTGAGTTTGTGGTTTCCTTTTTTTTTTTTTTAGTGATTGGGGGATTGAACCCAAGCAAGGCCTGGTATAAGCATGTGCCCTACCCCTGAGCTATATTCCCTAGCCCTCCTTTTCATTTCAAAAGCTGCTGCTTAGTGGGAAAAGAGGCCAGTGTTATCCCAGGTGTGATTACACAGTAGTGATGATCTTAGACTTCATTTTCAGTAGGAGAAGCAGGCAGCCTCCTTAGGAGGTCACCATGACATCATTCCCTGGCTGGTTGCTCCGGAAACCTGGTTAGGATAGTGGCAAGGGCTCCCTTGGGTCTGCAGGCATTCCGTTTTTCCCTGGGGATTAGAAAGGTGCTGGTGAGGCATCATCTTTGGGTGACAGCAATTACTAAGCTGTGTGGTGCCTGTGACCATCAGGTTCCCCTCCTTCCCTCCTGCCCTTCCCGCTGGCCCACATCTATGCAGAGGTCCAGCCAGGCTCTCCTGTGGAGGAGAAAGCCCCCGCGTGCTGTCTCTTCACATGTTCCCCGCAGCCTTGAGCTGGATGGAGCAGCAGGTGGGGCTCAGCCTTGCAGAAGGAGCTGAAGCAAGATGGGGTGCTGAGGCTTCCTGGGGACTGTGAGGCAGGCAGTGGGCAGGCAGTTCCTTGGGGGGCCCCATGCTCCCATGGACCTGAGTTTGCTCTCCATGTGCCTGGGCTGCTGGCCCAGACTTGGAAGTCCATGACTTTGCCCTGGAGTCTGGGAAGTGCAGCTGTGGAAAGGGCTTGTTCCCCACCTGGTGCCTCACTCCCGGGCTGGAGGTCATGCCCGCAGGCCCCGCCCGCGTGAGATGCAGAGAGCAGAGCAAGCCCAGACATCATGTGGCTGTGGATCTGGTCACCCGCATCATCCTCAAAAATCGGGGTCAGAGAATCTGATGTCAGCTTTTGAAGTCCTTGAAAATGTGCACAGCACCTGGGAACCCCACAGGCTGAATGGCCTGGAACAGAATGGGGCGTGTGCATGGCTTGGGCACAAGAGTTCTACTGTGAGGCACTGTGATGTGTAGGGGGACACATTTCCCTGCATGAGGCATGCAGTAGCTACCTTTGAAGTCAGGTCAGGGAGCTGGCTTTGGGCTGCATGGTTGGTGAGCATGGGTCAGGAGAACAGTGTTGGCAGGCTGCAGTGAGTGGGTTTGAGTGGCATTGGCCTTAGAGCTCTAAGGTCACCTCTGACCAATGCTCGCCCTCGCCCCTGCAGCAGATGGGAAAATCAATGAATAGAGCTGAAAAGGCCCTGGTATTTCAACAGGCTGTTAGAGGCTGTGACCTTGGGTGTTGTGGGCCAACCCTGAGCAGAAGGATACCAGGCAATCCTGGGAACAGGCGAAGAAATGTTACTCCCTCCATAGGGTTTAGAACAGGGCTGCTGTGTCTCTAGGAAGTTAAAAAGAGGCCTGGGGGTTGCTTGATGCCATGTTCCTGGTTGGTGCTGTGTCACCCCTGTGCCCTCCTCTCAAAATCTGCCCAAACTGGCAAATGAACTGAGCAAAAATAGCGTATCTGCCTTAACTGTGACTCCACCCAAATCTCACAGTATAATGTACTAAATTTCAAACACATCTTGTGTAAATATAAAATTTTAAAAATAATCAGCAATCAAGGCAGTTTTAGACTTTATTTCTCCAAATGAACTTTTTTTAATTAAAAATAAGTTCTCACATTTACTCAGAAATTTGCTTGTTCCTAGGAAGTAAAATGGGCTGGGATTTAGCTCAGTGGGTAGAGCGCTACGCTGTAGTCTCTGAGGTCCCGAGTTCAGCTCCCAGCACCGCAAAAATGGGAGAAGGACCTGGCAATCCACTCCCAAGGCAATCCCGAAGCACTCAGCCATTGAAAACCCTATGAGGGTCACTATGAGTCGGATACCGACTGACGGCACCTAACAACAACAACAACAAGGAAGTAAAATTACCATGATGTAGACAGGACATTAGTTTGGGACACTGGGGACCTGAGTGCTTGGCCTGACTCTTCTAACTGGTTATATAACTTTAGAAACTCACTTATCTTCTCTGGGCCTCACTTTTCCTGTCTGTAAAATGGGATGGCTAAGGGGGCTGATCTCTGAGCTTTTTATTCTGTGATAGGAAAGTACTAATAATGACACTGAAGAGTTTGGGAACTGTCGGGGTGTGCTGTTACTCCAGCTTGCTTTTAAACTTAACACATAAAACAAATACTTCCAAGGCATCTACACAAACTTTTGCATAATTCTGTAATCAGTGCTGACAAAAAAGAACTAATCTTTTATTGAATTAGTTTTAAATTTAATTCTATCCTAATTTAATTTTCTAGCATCTAGCATCTAGTATGTTTTTTAAAATGAGTGTTTATACATTAATGCAGGCGGCTTTGAAATTAATTTGTTCTTTGCTTACCCTGCTGCAACCTGAGGCCCAGTATTACAGTTTCCTTGGTAATTGTTGCTAATGCCACAGTTCTTTTAAAGCATTTCTTAGATTCCCTGGTGGTTTAGTTGAATGCTTTAAAAACGAGAGAGAGAGAGAGAGAGAGAGAGAGAGAGAGAGACAGAGAGAGAGAGACAACAAACAGCTTACTGAATGAAAGGTAGATTAGTTAGAATTGGGAGCCGATACCAAAATATAGGGCTTTTCATATAGTTATCCTGTCAAAAGTCTTATTTTTCTCTTGTACCTCTTGGTTTGTTAGTATTTCATGTATCTACCTGGAACTCTGGGGTTTAACTGAGTTGGTAGAGTGCTTGCTCTGCATGCTCTGAATCCCTGGGTTCAATCCCATCACCACAAAAATGGGAGAAGGACCTGGCAGCCCACTCCCAAAATGATCAGCAATTGCAAACCCAATGAATAGCAGAGAAGCACTGACAGTGCCAGGGATGGCAGTGTTGGGGAGTGTTTCATCTGCCATACATAGAGTCTCAGTGAGTTGGACTTGATTCTACAGCACCTACCAACAACAAAGCCAGAACTCTAAGAATTGAGCACTTACAATGAGAAGGCTTCAATTGAGTTTTCCACCTACTTGCTGGTTACCTGGTATTCTAGAAATAGGATGTTAGGACATCCCTACTAAGTCCCAAGGAAAACCTCAGCTTGTCTGCTGTAGATACGGCCACCATCAGCACTTGTCCCACTTTCCCAGACTGGGTTGATGGGTGCTGGTGGCCGTAGCTCTTCCAGACCTTATGGCCACTACCTCCTTCCCCGGCTGGCATTGCCAGCCAACCTATGGCCCTTTTGCTGACTTCTAGGCCCGGTAGAAGGCCAAGGAATTTGGTGCCTCTATTTCTGCAGGCACAGGCGGCAGGGAGCTGCCCTGTGCTGGCACCGGCCCACTTCCCCGATGGAGGAGGAGGAAGGTGCCGGTGCTTTCTGAAGTGGCAGGATCAGTGATCTGACTGCACCTGCTCGCTCTCCAGCCCTTGGCCCGCTGCCCTCAGCCTGGCCGGCCCAGGAAGTTCTGGTTTTGGAGGTGGAGTGAGGTAAGGGATGAGGATATTCCTGACCTTTTGGCCCTGTCCGGGAGCCACTGGAGCCACGTTTCTCTGTGCTGTCAGAGATTCTCTTCTCTCCAGCAACCCCATGTTGCTAGGCCTTTCTGTGTATGAGTCCGCTTGGAACCTCATGTGGCCTGTAGACTCATGCAGTCATTCCGGAGCCAGAATGGGGGCAATTTGGGATTCTGCATCTGCTTCCAGTGTGGACAAGTGCAGAGTGAGGTTCTGTCCCCTTGAACCTCAAACCCATTAAATCCAGGTTTGATCCAGGCACAGTGGCACAATTCTATAATCCCAATGACTCAGGAGGATTGCAAGTTTGACGCCAGAGGCCCCCTGACTAAACTTAAAGAGACCCTGTCTCAAAATAAAAAATTTATAAAAGGGGTTGGGGGTGTGGTCCAGTAGTAGGACACTTGCAAAATATGCACAATGCCCTGGATTCAGGGCCCCCCTACTACTGCAAAAATCAATCAATCATCAGTCTAAATTTGGAAGCCTACAGTAGGGAGGGGACTGTTGGGCACCATCCCCTGTTCTAACCCTGCCTGAAGTCCACAGAAAGCATCTACTAGATGCCTTCAAGTACACTCTGCAGGCCTTCTAAATAATCTTCATTAAAAGCCAAGAATTCAGGACCTTATTTAAGAAGGGCTGCTGTTTTAAGAAGAAGGAGGCAAATAGGAACCAAATAAGAACCCATGGTAGTTCAGGGCTCATTAATAATAATAACACTTGAAATTTGTGTTTGGATATTTGTGTATGTTGTTATTGTTAGGTGCCATCAAGTTGGTGTCCTACTTCTGGTGACCCAATGTACAACAGACAAAACACTATAGTCATGCTTCTCTGCTATTCATAGGGATTTCAATGGCTGATTGTTTTGAGAGTGGACTGCCAGGTCCTTCTCCCAATCCTACAGCACCTGATGTTCCCAGGTGGTCTCCTATCCAAGTACTAACCAGGCCCAACCCTGCTTTGCTTCTGAGATCTGACGGGGTCAGATGCCACAGTGGTATAACTGCAGGCTATTTGTGTATGTTGTTGTTGTTGTTGTTGTTGTTGTTAGGTGCCATTGAGTCGTGTGTCCGACTCATAGCAGCCCTCATAGGGTTTAAAATGGCTGATTGTTTCAAGATGGCGTCGGGAGTGAATTGCCACATCCTTCCCCCAGTTTTGCGGTGCTGGGAATTAAACCAGGGACCACAGAGACTGCTGAGCGATGTTCGACCAACTGAGCTAAATCTCAGCCCATTTGTGTATGTTGTTGCTGTTGTTGTTAGGTGCCGTCGAGTCGGTATCCAACTCATAGCGACCCTCATAGGGTTTTCAATGGCTGAGTGCTTCGGGATTGCCTTGAGAGTGGATTGCCAGGCCCTCCTCCCATTTTTGTGGTGCTGGGAATTGAACTCAGGGCCTCAGAGACTGCAGTGCAATGCTCTACCCACTGAGCTAAATCTTTAAATACATTCATCTGAATGTGTCACTTGACTTTTTATGTCACTTGACAGTTTATGAAGCTCACATTTAGTCCTCACAACAACAGCAGGAAGGGACCAAAAATATTGGTAATGGTGACAGTTGGGAACCTTGAGTGGCCTGAAGACTTGGGCAGTCAGGGCTGAGGGTTGTAGTGAGGTTGGAGGTGGAGGCTGAGATGACATGGTCAGTGTGGAAGCTCCTAGCTTCAAAGTAGTGGAAGAGGACCAAAAGTAGAGCTTTCCTTCTCTGGACTCAGGGCCTGTGAAAGCCACTAAATTTTAATGTCAGACTGTGTGCCTTTGCTCTGCTTGGCATTTATTCACTTTTGTGATGTTTGTTCAAGTTAAATGACACTTTATCATGCGGTTTCTTAAGAAAAAAAAAAGTGTTCAATGTTCTGGAAAAGGCTTCCAGAAATCCTGGCCCTTACTAAAAGGTAGGGCTGGGGGCCGCTGTTCTAGGCCTGACCCTCTGGAGATGCCCTTGTTGTTGTTGTTAGGTGCCAGCGAGTCGGTATCTGACTCATAGCGACCCTCATAGGGTTTTCAATGGCTGACTGTTTTGGGATTGCCTTGGGAGTAGATTGTCAGGTCCTTCTCCCATTTTTGTGGTGCTGGGAATTGAGCTCAGGACCTCAGAGACTGTAGTGCAGTGTTCTATCAACTGAGCTAAATCCCAGCCCCTAGGGGAAAGTAAAGGTTGGGATTGCCCTGTGGGTCTATACCTCTTCCCTTTCTCTGGTCCAATCTCCACAACTGCCTTCCCATAACTTTGTGTCCTGTTAGCTCATCTTGTTACCCCTTGGCCTGAAGACTGCAGCTTAGAACTGACTGAATTCAGGCGCTATCCCAGCCCACCCCTCAGTGTGGGCTTTGGGAAGCTGGGCACTGTTTGTCTGGAACCCTGTGAGGTCATGGGCACCTGCATCCCATGGCAGGAGCCAGCTCTTGGGGCATATGGTCACACAGACTTTTTGGTAGCAAAAACCAAAGTAGAAAAATCAGAGCTTGTTTTATCAAGACAAGACCAAACTTCAGACTCCGAACTCTTTGTTCATTGGATTTTATTGCTTTAGAGGTGATGATGTCATAGATTTGTAACTTAGAATTTACCAGATAACATCAAAAACACTGTACACAAGTAAGGTTTCATCAGCCTGAGGTCTGTTTATGAGGGCTATGGAGCAAGCAAATGTTATATATTCCAAGGGGGGAAAAAGGAATATTTTGAATCCAACTCACTTTGGCTCAATAGATATTTATTTGAAATTTATCTCAAAACCAAAAAATAAAATAGCAAGTAGCTAGGTCTCTGATTCTCACTCAGATTTTAGCTGTGACTTCCCAAACATAGTTAAGTTGGGAGCTGGGGCAACTATCCAGGTAATTCAGGCCAAAAGCCTGCTATGGAAGAAAAATGATTCAAGGTTGTTTTTAAGCTGAACTTTCCATGTCATCCCCCCTGCCTGAGATCCTTTAAATTTATGACTCTCTGTTCCCTTCACCTATGTTGATTCAGGGGGATTCTTTTTAAGATGACAATAAAGAATAATGTCTTTGGAATCCATGTAGGTCATGTTATTGTAACTGGGGACAATAGTTTTCATTAGCTGGCTTTTCAGAGACTCATATAAAATATTATCAGTCTTATCAAGGAAGTTGTCTGTCATTGGTTTTTTTAAAGCTTCCTTGCCCCCAGCCGTATTGTCTTCATCACCCTCGAGGACTCCTGACTCCTGCCTGCCTGCCTGGGGGTGTAGGGGGAATGACTCAAGGCATTTGTCTGATCTTTCCTTCCTGTCTTTGTATGGAGATGTCTCAGCTGTCCAGCAGGCAACTGACTATGTTTTTGAAATGACTTTATTTTTCAGATGTCGAACTCTCTCAGGTTCGCCCAGACCAAAGAATTTTAAGAAGATTCATTTTATCAAGAACATGCGGCAGCACGATACTAGGAATGGCAGGTACTACGTTAACACAGGCCAGGGGAGGGCAGGGGAGGGGACCATTTTAATGGCCAGAGCTGAGCTGGGCTAAGCCCATGCTTCATCAGGAACAGGAATTCCTGGAAGCTCCCCAGACATCTCTACCCCACCCACTTTGGAATCACCAAAAGGCGCCTGTGGAGAATAGTGCTGCCTGAGGCTTAGCGAGAGGCCTAGACCAGCAAGAAATGGAATTGCCCATAGCATACAAATAATATTTTCATAGAAAACCCTGAGCAAAAAAAAAGGAGGGGGGTGCTTTTGTTTTGTTGCTTTCCTGTCTTTTTGGTTTGTTTTCATTTTTCACCACCACGATATGGGCTGGTCAGTAAATAACCTTGCCAGTTCTGCACCTGGACTTGGCTTTGACTCTGGCTCTGATGACTCTCTTTAGGAGAGCAGAGCCCAGACTTTGCTAGCAGGTCCTTCCTTAGCGCTTGCTGGTTCAAGTTCCTGGGCCTGCTGACCTCTGACATAGGTGTTTCTCCAGCTCTGCAGTTCCTTTGAGAAGTGCTATTAAGTAAAAATTATTATTGTTGAAATTTGTATGACCTTGATATTCAAATTCTCCACAGGACAAATAGATCAGAATCATGGTTGCCAGCATGCTTATGAGTGGCTGTGCCCATCCATCTCAGCCCAGTGGCAGAGTGGTGGGACCTCTGGAGTTGCCTGATGCTCTGTGACCCTTAGAGAAGGCTCCTCCCAGGAGACTGGCAAGGAGGAGTTATAGGCGCTGTCCTAGAGCAGAGGTCATGCTGTATAGACCATCTTGATCTCCTGATTTCTAGAAAACCTTATGGCTCCACTAATTAGGCTCTCAGTCCTTACAAAAAGAAAATGGTTGACAAGTCTTTTAATGAGACTCATTAAGACCAGCATTCCTATAATTCAGTGGTCAAAACTACACTTTACAACCTATATAATAACACTAATGATTATGAATTTCAAAGGCTTATTTTTCTTGAAGTTTCTAGCTACTTTTAAAGCCTTACAGGGATGGGGCATGTAATGTTATAACAATTGTGATGGTTTTAGAAGAGCTGAAATTGAGGTCTCCAAATTTTTATATAGTCAGTATATGTTCATGTTTTAAGTATCCTGGAGCATTTAGTTAAAATTTCTCCAACTATTTGTTAACCAGAATACTCTAAATTTTCCTCTGACCGTTATGCTCACTGTCAGAATTATTGTGCCTTACTTAATCAGCATTTTTTTTGTTTTGAGACTATTTCTTATGCCATTTTAGTATAATTATCATTTATTCGCATTTGTGTTTTTGTTTTCTGTAATCTCTTTAATCATAACATAAACATGGAAGGACTTTAATCCCCAAATAAAATCAATGACAAAGCCAAAGAAATGAGCCAAATTGATGACATTCCCACCTTCAATGCTGGCTGTCTAGGGCACAAAGTCAGATAATTCCCTGGCATGGTTAGGTATGGAGAGGATGAGGTTGATGAAAGAGCTGGATTAATAGATTTCCAAAGCACACCCTTGACTCAGGGCAGCCTCGGCAGCTGGGAGAGATGTCAGTGGCCCATAGTTTCAATGGGGCATTTGAGGGGAAGTCAGAAGACTTATTGGAAGCTCTGGGGACTGGAAGTTAGGCTGGGAATGAGAGCTGAAGGCTGTGGGTGGCCTGTACCTGCCCAAGTGAGAGCTGGTTTTCCTGTCTAGAGGGAACACGGTAGGGCCACAGGAGCTCACCCTCCTCCCTTGGATTAATGAGTAAGGATAGGCTGTCCTTAGATGAGAGGGAGCTGGGGAGGAAGCCAGGAAGAATATAGGGGTTCTGAGGTGACCAGGGAAATGGTGGTCAGGAGCTGCCCATTGGGAGGCTGTGGCTCCGCCTTTCAGAAGGGAGACCAGAAGCTTTGCCCCGGGCCACTGGCTGCATGGTGGAGTCTCCTGGTGAAGGTGACCCGGCTTTTGGCTGAGCCCCAGTCCCAGCGATAGTGGGTTGAGGGGACCTGGTCATGCTCTCAGAGGGAGTGGCTTGCAATGGCTGAGGTCTCCAATGGCCCCACCTCGGGAGTGGGAGGTGAGTATGTGGCCAAGGTCCACAGCCAGGTCCCTCACTGCTCCAGCCTGGCTTTTGTCCCCTCACAGCTGGGACCTTCCATTACCACAGCTCAGCCTCTCAGCCTGCAGCAAACCCAGTGCTCCTTGGCTCTTCTGCCCTGAAGACCTTGGTGTTGAGGCTCCCTTGTCCCCAAAGCTGCTGACCATGTGATCGGGCTGGAGTAGTGGGGAGGATTAGCATCCCTCGTCTCACCCAGGACCAGAGAGCAGCTCACAGAATAAACAGGGAGCATCATCGTGACACTCTGCCCTCACCAAGAGTTTCAGACGCAATGATGGAAAGTCGGGAAAAATACCCTAAAACTTACACCAGATTTGATGAAAGTACAGCATTCAGTACGGTGGAGCTAAATGAGCAACACAGAAAACCCAGAGTACGCCTCCTGATCAGCAGTATTGAAGTAGCTGCCAAGGAATAAAGCTTAGACCTGAGGCAGCTGTGTTTCTTCATGAGGAATCACTTCCCTCGGTGATGTTAGACCGGTCCCAGCTGGACAGCAAGGTGAAAGGGAACACCTTGGATAGATGCACGTGGTTGTGACGATGGGGTGGCATCATGTTCAGAAAGAAAGCACATTCATCTGGAATTGGTGAGTCCTGTGAGGCTGCCTTTGGACCTGCCAGAGGGCTTGGAGTGTGGATAAAGCGCAGGCTACCAGCCAGGTGAAGCTAAGAAGGACCATTCCCTGATCCAGGACACAGGCCAGTCAGAGCAGGCCGTGAGCCCTTGCCTGACCCCTCAGCTGCTTATCTCCAGCACGGAGGGGAGCTGTGAGCAGGGGTGCTGCTTTCTAGGTCTCCTTCTCCCTCAACATGGAAGACAGGTGGGTGCTTCAGGCCTTGTGGGAAGTCACAGTGGATTTGCAGTTAGAAAACAGAGCAGAGCTTCCCTGGGCTTAAGGAACACAGACTAAGAAGTGGATTCATGTAGCTAGGACCATATTGCCACTAAGAGATTATAAAGTTATGAATGTCACAAGGCGATAATGGTAACATTGAGCGCTTACTGCGTCACAGGCTCGAAGGGCTTCGTATGCTTTGTTTCATTAATTCAAACCTCCATACGTGTTTGTAGAATGCATGAGTGTCATTTAAATGAGTTTCAGGCTTCAGGACTAGATCTGGAGGAATGGAAAGAATTTAGGAGTGGAAATAATCTTTGGAACAATTCTATGAGGAAGACATTACTATCATGTTTGTGGGAGGCAGAATAACGGCCCCCATAGATGTCCATATCCTGTCCCTAGACCTGTGAGTATGTTCAGTTACATGATAAGAAGCCATTGAGATTGCTGATGAGCTGCCCTTTTAATGGGAGATTGTGGCCTTGTGTAATCAGAGTCCTTCCGAGTGGAAGAAGGAGGCAGGATGATTCGCTTCAAATGATGCGATGTGACATTCATCCAGCCTTGGCTGGTTTGGAAAATGGAGATAGTGCCAAGGAATGCAGGTGGCTTCAAGCAGCTGGACAAGGCCAAGAAACTAGCCTTCCCCAGAGCCTCCAATGGAAACCAGCTCTACAGACTGATGATAAATTGGTGGTGTTTTCAGCCATTAACTTTATGGTAATTTGTTACCACTACCATAGGAAAGGGCTGGGGTTTAGCTCAGTTGGTTGAGCCCCGCTCTGCAGTCTCTGAGGTCGTGGGTTCGATTCCCAGCACCACAAAAACAGGAGAATGATGTGGCAATCCACTTCTGAGGCAATCCCAAAACAATCAGCCATTGAAAACCCTATGAGGGTCCCTATGAGTTGGACACAACTCAGTGGCACCTAACAACAACCACCATAGGAAACAGAAGCACTCATTGCCCAGGTTACAGAGCACAGAACCAAAAAGGAGGTGGAATTCCAGGTATCTGATTGGAAAGCCCATTCCCTCCATGGAAGGGGTTGGTAGGAGATGAAAATCCATAGTTTGGACCACAGCAGGTCGGTGGAGTGTTAGAAAGTCTCTGTTAAATTCTGATTTTTCAAAGTCTTTACAGCCAAGAGAACAATGGCTTAGGAAAACATGTAAGAATAAGAGGGATTCTAAAGTCCAGAATTAACTCAATACTGTTAAAAAGAGGAGAAAACCGAGACCCTATGCTTTGCAGGTAGGAATGTAAAACAGTATGGCTACCATGGGAAGCAGTTATGGTAATTCTTTGTGTAGCTTTTTGAGGAATTACCAATGAGCCAGCTATTCATTGTTAGGAATAAACCCACAAGAATTGAGAGAAGTATTCAAACAGTTATTTGTACACCAGACAAGCATTTTTCATGATAGCCAAAAAGTAGAAGAGCTGGGGTTTCTCTCAGTTGGTACAGTGCTGTTCTGCAAACTCTGAAGCCCTGGGTTCGATCTTCAGCACCACAAAAATGGGAGAAGGATGTGCCAGCCCACTCCTGAAACAATCCTTCCAAAAAAATCAGCCATTGAAAATCCTATGAATAGCAGAGAGGCACTGAATGCTAGATATAAACCCACAAGAATTGAAAGAGGCATTCAAACAGGTGTCTCTTGTACACAGGGTCACTATGAGTTGTACCCAACTGGATAGCACCTGACAACAGCCAAAGGTGGAAATAACCTAAGAGTCTGTCAAAGGATGAATGTGTAAACAAAATGTGGTTTATGCATACAACAGGATGTTATTCAGCCATGAGGAGTGAAGCGCTGATACAGCGCACATGAACTTTTGAAAACACTATGCTGAATGAATGAATTAAGCCAGACACGAAAGGTCAGATTTTGTCACGCCACCTTATGCAATATCCACAATAGGTGAGCCCATAGAGACAGAAAATAGATTAGAGGTTGCGGGGGAGAGAGTTACTGCTAGGTGGGTACAGAAGTTCTGTTTGGGGTGATGGCAGAGCTTTGGAAATAGTGACGATATTTGCAGATATTTCTCATGTATTTAGTGTCCCTGAATTGTATACCTTAAAACTGTCTAAAGGCATGTTTTATGTTATACAAATTCTGTTAAAATAATAGAACACCAGTGATACCCATGAGGCTTTTAAAACCATATTCAGAAGACAAAGGGAAGGGATGGTGATCTTCATGGAGTTGATGGTCCAAGGTCAGCAGAGATCAGCTGATCACCCACTTTTAGCCTCCTCACCAAGCAGAACTGTAAAGTGTACAGTCAAAGCAGTGTGCCAGGTACACAGCACACACTCCATGCTTGTTGAATGAGTGGAGAGGCCTTTTAAATGGTTTTCATTTAAAGCATTTAAATGGTTTTAAATGCTTAGGATTAGAACCCAGGGAATGGAAAGAATTTAGAAATACAAATGAATTTTAAAACACCATGGAGAGGCTGAGTGAAGTGGCACATGCCTGTTATCCTAGCAATTCAGGAGGCTGAGGCAGGAGGATCACCAGTGTGAGGCTAGAGGCAGCCTGCACAACTTAAAAAAAGGGGGCTTGGGGTGGAGCTCAGTAGTAGGGTGCTTGCCTAGTGTGTGCAAGGCCCTGGGTTCAAAACTCCAACACTGGGAAAAAAATTGAAAAATAAAGTGCCATGGAGAATCAAAAATAATAAAGTTCTGAGCTTAATACCAGGCAAATGTTACCTTAAAAAAGTAGAAAGGAGTCTGCAGTTGTAGCGGAGGGTAGATCCTAATAATTAGGCTGGCAGGCCTCGGGCTGATTGCTGGCAGAGTTTGGGAACAGATGGCTTGTGTGCATTTTAGAAAGAGTGTGGCAGTTGCTAGCAGTCAACATGGGTTCACTAAGGAGAAGTCATGTTAAATTAACTTCTTGTCCTTATCAATGGAATAACTAGGTTAGTAAATTAGGGGACGGCCGTAGACATTACATTTCTTGATTTCAGCAAAATGTTAGTCCACTCCTCATTACAGCTGATTCCAGAATGGCAAAGAGGGCTGAGTGAGCCCAAGAACTTGCAGCGGCAGAAGTTTGTTAGCTGACCATGGACCATCATCGGCTGAGGCAGTTGGAGTAGAACAGCACTCAGTGTCCATGAGTGTGATCTCTTCTGCCACATAGACCAGCGAATGGAGAGAAGGCTCATAAGCCTCATCAGCAGCACACAACCACAGCAGGGAGAGGAGGAGAGAGAATGTGTGTTGCACATGAGAACCAAGAGGCAGTTGCCGCATTGGCTGGAAGTGCTGGGCCCAGTTCTCCAAGATGAAACTTCTTGTTGTTAGGTGCTGTGGAGCCAGGTCCAACTCATAGTGACCCAGTGTACAACAGAACAAAACATTCCCAAACACTGGGTCATGCCCTGCACTATGCCAGTGCTTCTCTGCTACTCATAGGGTTTTCATTGCCTACTTGTTTTGGGAGTGGGATGCCAGGGCCTCCTCCGATTTTTGTGTTGACTGGAATAGAACCCAGGGCTTCAGAGCATGCAGAGCAGCACTCTATCAACTGAGCTAAACCCCATCCCAAAAGATTAAACTTGGCAGACACAAATGTAATTTAGTTAGACTATATCAATTATAGCACAGAAGACTTTTCAGAAGTTCATATGAAAATTACCTTAGCATTTAGATGGGCAGTGGGTCCACCTAAGCTAAAATTTGATGTAAGTGCATTGCAAGCTAACTTAGCTTGCCTTGATGGAAGGCCAACATCAGAGGGATGTTTGACTTTTGCTCTCAACCAGAGTGAGTCTTGTCTGTCAAATTGTAACCAAGCAAGAGTGCAGTGCCTTGGGATGTTGGACTTGTATTTGGATTGCACCATGGCAGTGAACTTCTGGAAAGGAACCATGTACGTCCAGATGGAAGGTGTATTTGTAGGATTCCAATTTGCCTTTCTTTTTCTTTAACCTCTGTTTTACCATTGTTATACGTTTGCGTAAGCCGCTTTTTTTTTTTTTTTTTTTTTAAGTCCTTGGCCTTTAGCTGTTGATTTTTAAAGCCAGAACTCAACAGAGACTTCTCTCACATTCCATTAGGACATGCTGTGTTACAATGTGAGGATTTGTGCCTCCCACCCTTTCCTCTTATTAAGGAAGGGGAGGGGAGAATAAGACAGAGTAAAGGGGGGAGAATGTGATCAAGGTACATTATGTGCCTGTGTAAAAATGTCACAGTGAAACCCATTATTTTGTACAATTAATATATGCTAATAAAAATGTTTTTTAGAAAGGAGAGTGAGCTTTGCAGCCAGATGCCTGGATGGGAATACCACCTCCCTCTTTGTGGCTTGCAATCTGTTGACTGCATGGCATGCAGTGATACACACGTCCAGCCCGTTTGACACATGCTACTGGCACCTGCTCTGTGTGGGCCTGTCGGGATATATCAGTAAGAAAAGCAGACCATGGGTCTGCTTCCAGGAGTTAGAGGCTAGCTGGGGAGGCAGATGATAAGCGATTAAATGTCTAACCAAAGAGATGGGGTCGATGTTCTGCAGAGAAAGACGGAAGCAGCAGATGAAGGCATATTGGGGGCTGGGGGGGTGCCTTGCAGTGAAAGATATGGGGGAACCCGCCCCATGGCTGTCCCGGCTGGAAGAGCATTCAGGGTGGGTGGCACAGCAATTGCAGAGACCCTCAGGCGAGAGCATAGAGGGTGTGTCTGAAGAACTGTAGGAAGCCTGTGAGGTGGAGTAGAGGGAGAAATGAGGGCAGGAGGAGGAGATGAGCCCCGAGAAGTGGGGGGAAATCCACCCATATAGTAGGCAAGGTGGGAGCCATGGAGATGCCAAGCAGAAGCGTGGCACGATCTGGCTTGCCTTTGAACATGATTGCTCTGGGCAACCAGAGGTCAAGGGCCAGCATTGCGGGTCACCTTGGGTAACCTTATCTTACAAAAAGTTAAAGGGAATGTGTTTTCTCCTTAAAGTGAATCCATTTTGATATGAAGTTCCAAAACAAGTTGAGGTCTTTGAAAAGCTGTTCACAAGTGTGTGTACCAGCCCTCTGTGAAGGAAGAGGGTGGCCATTGGTCCCCTGCCCCCGTGTCCAGAACAGAACCTGAATATCCCTGGGTGAGGGTGGTTGACAAGAGGAGCTGCCGGTCACCATTTGCTCCAGTCCACTTCTTCATTAAGAGTCCTACTGTGCGCCGAGGAGAGGCGGCTAAACAAAAGCCAAAAAAAATCTCAGGATGACAGGCATTGACAGAGCCTCCCGCAAGTAGGGCCAGCAGGGCCTCTGAGAGCTCATTCGTGAGCAGGTGGAACGGAGTCATCAGAGTGGCAGGAGGAGACACTAAGCGTGAAGACTGGGGACAGCCAGTGGCTTTCATAACATTTGCGTCTGGTGACTCTCATGATCCTGTGAGGAGAGGAAGGACCTTCTCTCCTGGTGCTTGCAATTCTTAAGACCCGTGAACATCTGTCTTTGGAAGCGCCAGGGGATGAGAGCTGCCTTTGAATATCTGCATGGTTTGCCGTGGCTGCTGCCATATGCCTTGGAAAAGTCACCTACCAAGGCTGTATCGAGGAGCATTTCATTGTGAACAAGTCGAGAAATGTTCTTGGCAGTTAAGTGGACTGAGCTACTGAGCTGTCATGTCCCTTGGGAGAAATTTTCAAAGCAATTTAAAAGGATTCGAGGTGGAACTGGATAAAGAACGGAGCCAGCACGTTTTCTCCCTTATGAGAGAACTTGATAGGAAAACTGAGAAACAAAAAGATTTCAGCACCTTATATCTGCTTTTTAAAGCAAGAAGATAGAAGAGCAGGAACTAAAATCACATAGTAGCCTTGCCTTTTTGTACCAAAATTTTTTGGAGAGAAAGGGCAACAGATCCTAAATAAACTGAGACCTTCACTGTGATCTCACCCCTTCCAATCTGTCTGTCTAATTTAGTCTGAAAACTGAGTTGGGGGAAGCAGCACGTTTCAAAAAACAAACATGGACCAGCCACCTTGAGAGAAGACCAGTGTCCTCGCTTTCCTCCCTGAAACAAATCCAGCCAATGAGGTATCCAGGGCATGTCTCCTGGGAGGCACACTTTGCCCTTCTGGGAGCTTCTCTTTCCATGACAAACCTGGATCCCACCATCAGCCCTGCAGGAGGAGGCTGGCAGGAAGCTGTCTTCATGCCCGTCAGCGACTACCATCAATTCTCAGCAGGCTCAGTGCAGGGGACAGTGAGCGGACAGCTGGAAGGAGCCTCCAGTAGTTCCCAGACCATCCCCAAGGCTCCCAGATGGCTGAGCCTCTCAGCTCTATTGCGCTTCCTTTGCTTTACTTGCCTGTGCTAATGAGTGGTGGGAGGCAGGACAGCTGGCCAGAGGGGTGGTCACTCAGCGCTAAGAATTCTCGTGTCTGCTGGGTACTGCCTCAGCCACACACATATCAGACTTTATTCAGCATGATAATACCCACCTGTGATCCCAACACTTGGGAGGCTGAGGCTGAGGCAAGAGGATGGAGAGTTTGAGGCCAGTCTGGACTATATAGAGACTCTGTCTCAAAAAACCACAAAACCAAGCCGGAGGAGATGGTGCAGGTCTATAATCCCAGCGATTCAGGGATAGAGGCAGGTGGATCACAAGTTCAAGGCCAGAGGCAGCCTGAATAATTTAGCAAGACTCTGTCTTAAGATTGAAGAAGAAAAAAGAGGCTGGGGGTGCAGCTCAGTGGTAGAGAACTTGCAAATGTAGGTGCAAGACCCTGGGTTCAACCCCAAGTACCATAAAAAACAAAGCCAAAACTAAAACAACAACCACAAAACTAAACCAAAACAACAAAAAAGCATAGAGACTGGGCACAGGGATGCACGCCTCTAGTCTCAGCTACTTGGGAGGGTGAGGCAGGAAGATCACTTGAGGCCAGCCTGGGCAACATAGCAGGACTTCATCCTAAAACAAACAAGCAAGCATCACCTATAAGAAACACCGACATGATGCTGGCTTTTTCAGTGGCTTTGAGAGATCAGTGCCGTGTGCAGGTGTGTGTGTGTGTATGTAGATCTTTCCTGCTGAGACGCCCATGGCCTGCACATCATTGTTGCCATTTCCAGCCAGAGTGATTTACAGGAAATAACATTAATCGCAGAGGTAAAGCTTAAGTGTTTGAAACCAATTATGAGTAGACAGAATCTGCCCTTGGTGAATCATTGTTGGTTTTTGGGTTGGTTTGTTTTTGAGATATGATCTCCTTGTGTAGCTCAGGCTGGCCTTGAACTCTCCATCCTTCTGCCTCCTGCTCTCGAGTGCTGGGTTACAGCCTGCACTACTATGCTCAGCTGGTGGATCTGTTTTCACTCTCCCCGTGGCAAGAGGGCATGGGAGCCAGAGGGAGACCAGTCATGGGTCCCCACCAATGGTATGCAGTGCTCACAGGAAGAAACATAATTATTGCTACCAGACAGCTCAGGGCCAGGGCCACATTTTACCTGAATACCAGGGCTTCCCTGGAAGAGCATAGAGATTCTCCTTAGGGGACATCCTGACTTCCCAGGCCAGGCTCAACCTGTTTTCCTCCTACCTCTCTGCTCTGGGAAGAATTGTGTCCTTGTCTACTCCACCCCACCTGAATTCGTATGTTGAAGTCCTAACTCCTAGTACCTCAAGATGTGACCTCATTTGGAATTGGAGTCCTTGCAGGTGTAATTGGTTAACAGCGAGGTCATAGTGCAGTAGGGTGGGCACCTGACCCAGAATGACTAGTGTCCTTTGGGGATGTCTGCCTTAGGAAGATCACAGTTCCACGGCCACAAGCCAGAGCTGGGGAGAAGCCTGGACCAGATCCTTCAGGCCTTCAGAGGGAGCACAGCCCTGCCGGCACCTTAAGCTTGGTCTTCTGGCCCCTAGAACTGTCTCTGGTGGTCGAGCCACTCTGTGGTGCTTTGTCATGGCAGCCCTAGCAGACAGCACACTCCCTCACTCTCACAGTCTTTGTGGGTCACTGCCATGCTTTTCTCCAGATTCCTCTCAGCCCCGTCCCAGCCTCTCCCTCCACTGCCATCTGGTGAGAGCTCATCCCCTCCGTGGCTCCTATCACCCGCTCTCGCCCCCTGGAGCTGCGCACTCCATATCCATTTCTTGACCAGCTGAGTTCCAGGGTGGTTCTGCAGGCCTCCTCCAGCTGGCCTTACCAGTTATTTGGCCAAGCTGAATTATTACAGTAACTATTTGGTTAACAGGCAGGATTAGTCAATACTGCCAGAAGAATACCCACAAAATCCTACACATAACTTTAGCACTGTGCTTTTTTTTTTTTTTTTTAAGGCATATTTTGTGATTAGCCACTCAACAGTTCTGATGGTGCCAGGTCTTGTCTTTACCTGTGGGTCCAGGGTTTATCAGTGGCATTGGCTGTCCGCACATCGTCCTTGCCACCTATTGCTGGGATGTCCAGATGTCTAGGCTCGGCTTCCTCAAAGGGAGGCAGGAATCTAAGTGCAAAATCCTTTCAGACTTCTACTACTTTTTTCCCCAGTCTTTTATGGTTGTCTTGCCTACACCTATTTCCCTGACAACACCACCTATTTCAACTATAGCTTTTTTCAGTGAATTTTTGTTCTCTCTCTTTTTTTTTTTTGGTGTGCTGGGGATTGAGCTCAGGGCCATGCATTTCACCACTGAGTTACATCCCCAGACCCATTTGAATATTTTTTTGCAGGGGGAAGTACTAGGGGTTGAACCCAGAGCCTTGTGCATCTAGGCAAGTGCTCTACCACTGAGCCACACTCCCATCCTCTTTATTTTTTATTTTGAGACGGGTCTCACTAAATTGCACAGGCTGTGTCTGGCCTAGAATTTGTAATCCTCCTGCCTCAGCCTCCTGAGTCCCAGGGATTACAGGTGTGTACCACAGCATCTGGCTCTGTTTTAATTTTTAAAAGAGCATTCAGTGATGTTTTTATAGAAACAATTTTTTTCTTTCTTTCCCCCTACATTTAATTAGCTTTATAGTCTTAATGAAAAACTATAAATAGAATTAATGCGTATAGCTCACAGGTTTGGGATATACATTACTGACTATGGGTAAATGTCCAGCTCAGTGTGGGTCCTGTAGCAATCAGCCTCCAGCTCAAGGTTGGCATGTGCCTGGGGTGTTGGTTGGTGTTCCTCAGAGGGAATTGGGAACACCAGGGAGTCAGGCAGGTGGGGTTAGTCCAGAGTGCCATACTCTGCCCTGATTCCTACAGGAGACTCTGTACTTTCTCCTCCCAGATTCATGCCAGTCCTTCTGCCAGCAGATCTCTTTACCATGGGCCCATTGCCACTTGTCCCTCAGGTCACTTCCTCCAGGCAGCCCACCTTGCCTCCTTCAGGCTAGATGTTCTTCCATGTGTTCAACAGCACCCTCTGCCTCCCCATCACTAGACATGCGCTTCTATGTCAATGCCCCTTCCCCTTGACACTAAGCTTTGAGGGTAGAGCTCTTGTCTATGTCATTTATCACTGGATCCCCAACCATGACTGGCATGGAGGAGTGCTCAGAAAATATCTGTGAATGGGAGGAGCTAGAAAATCATGTAACTTGTTTCCCAGAACTCTTCTGCCACTCCCTAGATGGAAGGATAAGGCATACCTCCTTCACCCATAAAGAAGGCTTGTGCTACAGTGGTGGCAATAGATGTGGTAGTGAAGAGGGTGCTGGTAGCAATAGTCATGAGAAGACTAACTCCCATCAGCTGGAATTCAGGGGCCCCTTAGCACGGATCTCCAGGCACTTTGCTCCCTGCATGTGCACCAGCGCAATGCCTCCCACTTCTCGCTTCTGGCACTCTTGCAGCTCATACGTCTCTGCCTTCATTCTGGACTCCGTGTTCCTTGTTCTCACCTGCTGGAATCTCTCTCTGCCCCTCAAGGCCTGACCCAGGTACCAGGCACCTGACCTAGGCTAGCCCAACCCTTCCTCCAGCTCTTCGTTCCAGTGCCCTCTTCTCCCAGCTCCCTGCATGGGACACTGTCTGTGTCCCACTCCAGGACAGAAGAGAACACAGCGCTTTTTGAAGAATGTTCTTGGAAGCCCCACAGAGTTCTCTTTTGCCCTTGTACACAGGGGAGGCACATCCAACGGCGGGGGGCGTGTTTCCTAAGGAGGGAACCTACCCTTCCAATGGCTAACAAGCATTAAATAGGGTGCGCAAGAACATTTTGTTGTTGCTGCTGTTTTGGTTCAACTCTCATTATATAATTGCCAGCACTTCAGGCGCGAGAGAAAGGGGTCAGTCCCCCTTCTGTCAGCTTTTAGGAAAGTATTGTGAGAGCAGAAAGGAATGGCTGTGGGAAAGGGGGTCGAAGCAGAGCTGGGAAGAGAAGGAGTTTTCCAGATTTCATGCTGTTCATTTACTTCCTGATGTTAGTCTGCAATGCTTTGCCTTCTCTGGGCACAGGAAGCATATCCTGAGTGCACCAAGGACCTACCCAGCGGGTGATATGGGCACCAGAGCCAGGCCAGAAAGAACACAACCGAATGCCAGCTGCATTCACCTTCTGGGGCTGCCCTACAAAGTCCTGCAAGCAGGATGGTTAATACAACACAAAGGGACTCAGTCTTCATTCTGGAGACTCAAGATGCAGGACCACGTTCCTCTCAAAGGCTCCTGGGGAGAGTCATCCCTCGCCTTCTTCAGCTTAGGGTAGCTGATGGCAGTCCTTGGTGTCTTTGGCTTGTAGTGGCACCTCTCTAGTCAGTCTCTCCATCTGCTATGGCCACCCTCCTTGGGAGTGTCTCCAAACCTCTCTGCTCCTAAGATACCACCCACTGGATTTAAGACCTACCCTAAGGTAGTATCATTTCATCCTAATGCAATTGTATCTGCAAAGACCCCCTTTCTGAATAAGGCCCTATTCACAGTACCAAGGACTGGTGAGTCCACAACACCACCATTTTTAAGTGGTTTTTTTTGTTTGGTTGGTTGGTTTTGGTTTTTTGCTTTTTTTTTTTTTTTTTTTTCCTTCTCTCTGGGCACATACAGAATGAGTTGGGAAATGCATTTCTTTACATGTCCAGTACCTGACATGGACCTCTGGGTATGAACAACCCTGGGCTGTGTTCTAGCATCACTGTATTCACCCCACATGATTGCAAATATGATTTTCTTTCCTCTGCTCCAAAAAGTCGATTGATCTTTTTTAGCAGTACTGGGGGTTGAACCCATGGCCTTGCGCTTACGTGCTTTGCAAGTACTGGACCACTGAGCTGCACCCTCAGCCCATTTTTTCACTTTTTGAGACAGGGTCTCACTAAATTACACAGACTGCCTCTGGCCTCCAACTATCGATCCTCCTGCCTCTGCCTCCTGAGTTGCTGGGATTACAAGTGTGTACCACCATGCCAGGCTTGGTTGGTCATTTTTAATGCCTGTAAGAGAATAGTTCTGCCATCATGGAATATCCCACCTGGATGAGATTGAAACTTCTCACAGCCAACGGACTCCTCAGAGTTCTGGAAACAGAACAAGAAGACAGCTTTTGGCAAAAGATGGAACACTTCTGAGGATCCTGGATGGTATGAGACATTCCCTGGTTAAATGTCACCAGAACTGGCTGAAAGAGTGAAAGCAGATTCAATAAAGGTGCTCATGGGAGTCTGTCAACTGTGGGGGTCCTTGTGTGACTCCTGGCTATTCTGAACAATCCAGTCCCTCATGAGCAAAGTGTGGCTATGGAAGCTTTGTGGCCCAGAATTGTAAGCTCCCTCCCTCCAGATACACTTTCCCAAGAGTGTGGCAATGAAGCTATTTGAAGAAGACAGTTAGATGATGTTCAGCTGCAAGGCACATTCCATGCTTCCTGGAAGTTTTGGAAAACATTGTGTATACAGAGTCAGCGTGGCCCATGTGGGCAGCAGCCCTGTGGAGCTTTTTCCTTTGCTATTTTTTTTTTTCTCCTGTCTGGCAGATGTTTGTGTGGAAATGTGACCTTTCATTCCTTAAAGACCCATCTCCCTGGAGTTAATTCCTCTTTTGAAGTCATAATTTTTTATGCAATGCTCTCTGGCCCCATCTTGACTTCAAGTAAAGTGTTTTATGTCACAGATGGGGAAGATTAGATGGGCTTTTGGTGTGCTCTTTGGACATAAAAGAAGGTAGCTGTGGTGGTTGGAGGCAAGGGCATGGAAGCAGTCAGTTTCTGAAACCCACTGGAAATGGAGTTTGGTTGTCTTACAGCATTTTTGATCACAGGAACAACAGAGGCACTCAAAGGCAGCAAACAAATCTGATTTTCTTCTTGGGTGTCTCCATTATAGTGGACATCTCCCCAGTGCTGAGTGAAGCTGCAAATTCCCATGAACGCTTCAGGTTCATCGCAGTGGCTGGCGGAGGAAGCTGAGAAGTCTCAGCTCACTACTTGTTGGTACTCGCCCGCACTGGCTGAGGCCTGTTGTCCCTTCCGGGTGCCAGAACTACTTCAGGAAACATGTGAGATGTGTTCTCGGGCGCGCCCTTTGAAGTCCTGTTGCACAGCTGCCCTGCGGCTCTCTGCTGTGGCTTCCTCCTCCAGCCCCTGCACAGAGCAGGAGTCCATGGAGTGGTTGGACCTGGGGAGGACCCAGAGGTGCAGCACTCCTTCCTGCCTCCCCTCTCCAGCTGCTTCAGATTGGCCGGCTAGGGAACCACAGCCCTAGTGGAATTGCTGGGAAACAGTCCACGTTCACGGTTGCTGAACTTGGCCTTTACAGTAGAGTGACGTGTTTTTCTACAGGAGATCCTTGGTGCCAGCCTGTCCTAGACCACCCAGAGTGAGCACCCATTTGGTAGAACAATACAGACCTTTTACTGGCAGTCACCTTGTAGTCAAAACAGTGGAAAGAAGGCTTGGATTGCAGTTGGCATTGATATTCTCTCATTTTCTCATCCTATTAAAAATGTCCAAACAAATTTGGTGCGTGGGAAGGAAGCACACATTAGCACTGAGTAATGAGGGAAATGCAGTAGCGCTAAGCCAGCTGAGTTCATTCCACACTCTCATTCCTGTGTGTTGCAGGGGTCATTGATGTCAAGTGACATGGGGAGTGAGCAGTTCCAGGCTTTTCTCCTGGAAAAAGGAGAGTGGGGAATGGCAGTGAAGGTGTGGAGACCCTCTGTCCTTTGTCTACAAAGGGCCCAGCCTGAGCAGAATGGGAGTGTGGAGTCTCCATGGCTCTCCCAACTCTGACAGTGGTGCTGTTGTGATCTGTTACCCCAGAGTGACCTGCAGGCTAGGCTGGAAGGTCTCCCAGGAATGCCCGGGTGAAGGCACTTGTTGGTATCCAAGAAGCCCATGCCTCCCCATCTCAGCCGCTGGGAGCAGACCTTTCTAGCAAGTTACAGAGGAGCATTCATGGTGGGGAAGAGCTAGGTTCAAATTACTGGTATGCCAACCTGCTGGTGCATCACCTTGGCTGGTCCCTCACTGCCTACCATCTCATCACCTCAAGCGTTTAGAATCTGACACAGAATCGACACCTTATGGGCGTCAGCCTTTATTATGCTGGCTTAAGTAAATTGACCTGGGCAGTGTCACGTTGGAACTCTGTGCTGGGCACCATGTGTGAGAGCCCAAGGAACCTGTCACACGTTCAGCAGGTATGATGATGGTTAATTTGACCCTTGGCCCTTTGAGGCTTGATGGCCCTCTCATTTCTGGCCCGGCTGCAGTGATCAGGTTAGGGTCTGTGGTATCAGATGAGAAGTACATCCCTTCGGCAACCCGTCTCTCTGTGTGTGGTATCAGTGTAGACAAGCCACCTGCATGGTCCCACAGCTATACAAAGCATGACCTTTCACATCTTAGCAGCTGAGTATTTAGCACAGAACCCAAATGCTATGCTGCTAAAACTTCATCCCAAAAAGCCAGTCCACAGTGAAGACAATTCCCATTTATTGAGTGTGAAAACTGTTTGCCAGGCACTGTTCCGTGAGTTCTTCCAGTAAGGGCTTATTGACTCTTTAACAACATTCCAATAAGACATTTATTAGTTGTATCTCCTTTCTAGATGAGGAACCTGAGTTAGTAAGCCGCCTACGGTCACACAAAGGTGACAAAGCTGGTATTAGAAGCTGGGAACCTTGCCTTTGTCCCGGTAGCCACTGCAGATAGGAGCCATCATGGGGTGAACAGGCAGCTGCGGCCCTGGCCTCCCCTTGACGGATGCTCAGATGCTGTTCTGCAGGGTTTCAGTGACATCTCTACACTGTGCTAAGCCCTTGGACTAACCCTCTAGGACAGGAGGCAGGCGAGTGGTTAGCAACACTGCTCAATGCCAGTGCACTCCTAGAAGCACGTATAGTGGAGGCAGCACTGAAAAGAGAACAAGTACCTGGAGGGGTGACTTCTGAACTAGGTTTTGAAGAATCAGTAGTAGTTCACCAAGTGTTCTAAAGAGGGGCACCACAGGTAAAAGAAATAGCAATGCAAAACACACAGGTATAAAGCTGCAGGATTTTTTTAAGGTAGGGTACAAGTACTTTAACATGGATGCATAATAAAACACAGCGAAAAATACTGGGCCATTGAGACTGTAGAGACAGATCCAGGAGCAAAAGGCCTGGTTTGCCATGCCAGGGAACTGTCCTTTATCCCAGGGCTGTGGAAAATTTAATATCATAGTTTAAAACAAGTTTAAAATCCCCAAACCTTGATGGATCGAGTAGTGCTACTTACCGTGATTTTATTATAATATTGAAAGAAAAGATTACAAAAGCAAATAAATTCCATATACGATATATATTGACCTTGTGCTAAAAGGAATGTTTTTAAATCTCCCCCACTCATTTCTCCATTTTTTTCCCATTAGCAATTCCTTTTGGCAAAAATTATTCTCAGATGCCAGGATAAGGACTTTTTGAGGGTTTTTGTTATTGTTTTTAAGGTTTTTAAGTGGCTTTTGATTGCATAAGAGCATCATGTAGAACTGTTTCCAGTAGATTCTTTATAGCAGGAATGGAGGCTAAGACTGATTATGTAATTGTTCCCTCAATCTATTCTCAGAACCTAACATGTTGCCAGCATATAAAAAACCTAATGATTGTAATGACATCTGAGTGTCTTTCCTGCTCACAGTTCCTGGTGCAATTGCTCTTCTTGCATTGTTTACTACAGAAAAGAAATCAGTGGTTTAAGTGTGGCATGACTGTTCGCCCAGCACTGACCACCCAGATTCAATGCTGTCTGCTCCATCTTGCATGTGCAGCCCACAGCCAGCGCCTCTCAGTGGAGGAAGGATTCCCATATTGCTGGTGCCGCACTTGTTAATATTTGGGTGAGGAGAGGCAGCATACTTCTGCGCTGAGGCTGCATTTTGCAAGGAGAGCAGAATACCATCTGTTGGAGGAGGTGGCGGGAGTATGCAAATACTGCTGTGAATTCTGTCAATGCTTAATTGCTGTAGAAACTTTTTTTTTTTAAGTTGAGCCTTTGCATTTAGTTTGTTTGTTGTTTGTTTTTTGTTTTTTCACTTTTTAGAATAGTCCTTATCAGTGGCAGAAGATCCTTCTGTAGTATATTTTCTGTGCTGCCGTATCGCGACAGTACCCAAGCCGGGTATGTATATGCATGCATGCTTTGTGGTTCCCTGGGTGAAAGGTTCACACGCCAGTGTGCACACCGTGGCTTCCCTCCCCCTGTTCATGAACTTGCTTTACTTCGATGCTGCCAATTCAGAATCTGATTTTGAAAGAAAAAGAACATGTTCCACTTTCTTTTCAGCCAGAAAGCTTTCTTTGTTGCTGCATGTGTGTGCGCATATGTCCCTGTCATATTGATGCTGCTTTCTAAATGTGCATTTTGTCACCTTGTCCCATATTATAAAGCAAGAGCAAGACGGGGCCCACTGGGTCGCACTGACTTTTGGAAAAAAGGTAGGTCAAGAAAGGAATCAAACCAAATCCAGTGACCATCCTACTGCCTTGCATCTTCTTGGGTTGGGTTTGGAAACTGAGCAGCAAGATAGAACTGCCACTGCAGGCAAATGTCACAGCAAGTGGCACCAGGAACAGTCATAAATAATTAGCTCCCCAGAGAAGTTCTCCCCTCTCTGATCAGCATGTCTAGACTCTTGCATCCCATCCCCATTTTTCTGCATCCATTATCTGTCATCAGGATGCTGGCAGTATTCAGGGCAGGGCAGTTCACTGCAGAGGATGTCGGGAACACCATAGGGTGTTGGCTCTGACCTCTGCTCATTAAAAGCCAGAACTGCCCTCTGGTAGTTGTGCCAACCAAATGCTGGAGGCTATAGCCCCTGAGGAAGGCCCTGGTGCCAAGTCACCATTTATTTGTTCTTCTCGCATCAACTCCATGAGCTCTGCCCAGGCATTCCTGCTGGCCACACTCTTCTCCCTCCCCAGTAAACCTGTCTGATGTATGGCCTGTTCAGCTCACTTGGTTCTTACCTGGACTCTACACTTTAAACATCACAGGACAGAAGGCAGCACATCTTCATTCATGGACTCCTTATGCAGTCACTGGTTAGAAGCGTGCCTCTCAGAGCACGAATAATCATACTGTGTATTGAGCATGCACTCTGTGTCGGGCCTTTTTATTATGTGCATCCTTAGAACAGACTGTGGAGTAGGTATTCAGGGAAGACTAATGGGAAATCTTGCAGCTCAGAAGTTTAAGGACCATCTGGGGCTTGCCAGTGGACTGACCTGAAGGACATCACAAGAAAGCTTTCTGTACCTGATCAACCTGCCATGCCCCCAGCTCTGGCTGCATCTGAAGACCAGGCCCATTCCCTGAGCAAACCAGCTTGTAGGAGCTCACAGACCCCAGGTGTGACCCCAGAAGGCCAGCTCATTCATCCAATTGCTGGTGGCAGCCTTAAGGCCAAGAGTATTTGAATATGAGCAGCCCATGTTTATACCTCCATGGGAATCTACATTATCAGCAGACACCGCAGCCAGGGATTGGGTAGGCATGTGGAGTCTACCTCATTTCTCTGGGCTTCCTTGCTGACCTTTCTGATTGACACATTCTCTCTTTAGCTCACTCCCATTCACTTCGGTGATTGAGTGCTTCCCATGTGACCAGATACTGGGGATAGTTTACAGAATGAAGGATGCCTGGCTTCTGTCCTGAAATTATAGCCTAGCAGATGAGACACATGAAATCACACATGATTAGTTATAATTTTTAATAGATTCTAAAGATATCTTAGTAGTTGGCAGCTATGTCTTCCTGGCTGAGGACTCATTCTGTTTTAAGACAATTTGGCACTTGGGAGGCAGAGGCAGGAGGATCATAAGTTCAGGACCAGAGGTAGTTTGCATAATTTAGCAAGACCCTGTCTCAAAAAGTTAAAATATGGGCTGGGGGTGCAGCCCAGTGGTCCAGCACTTGCAAAGCATGCAAGCATGAGACCCTGGGTTCAACCCACAGTACTAAAAAAAAAAAAAAACCAACAATAAAAACTATTTGGCTTCTCCATGCTTTCATTTTTGAAGTGTTTGTGTTGAGTTCATTCTCAAAGGATGATCTGATTTCCATATTCTGGGTCCTCTAATTGCAGCACCAATGGGAAAAGGATGTGGCAATCCACTCCCAAGGCAATCCCGAAACAATCAGCCATTGAAAACCCTATAAGGGTCATTATGAGTCGGACAGGACTTGACAGTGCCTAACAATAGCAACAGTTGCAGCACCAAGTGTTTTTCCTTATCTATAAGATAAGATCTTCAAGATTTTCAGTCTCAAACATTAACTTCAGGCTAGTATGAGAATTTGAACCCCTGTCTGTCTGGTGTGGAGTAGGCTTTTCCGTAATCCCCAACCCCCTGCAGACAGGCCAGAGAATTTCTATATTTATGGAAGCTTTCCGTCCAATGGAGTATTTATGTTATCCACCTCCCAGAGGGTAACTGAGGCTTGCAAGTGCACATGGACACAAGGTTTCCAGTATGGCACTTGGCATGCTGTGAGGTAGGTGGGGCTAGCTGATCCAAGGACCTGGTATTTCCAGACATCATGGTTTGTTTTGTTTTGTTTTGTTTTTTACAGTGCTGGGGATCAAACCCAGGGCTTCATGCTGGGCAAGCGCTCTACACTAAGCCACACCCTCAGTCAGGGACCCTATACCTCTGACAGCAGAAAAGGGAGTCAGAGAACTTTGGAGACTGAGTGTTTCGAATGGGCAAATTGCTTATCTTCTGTGACTTTCCACTTTGTTCTTCTATGCCATTGGCAGGCAAGTTGCCATCTCACATCATCACTCTTAAGATTAAGATACTTTCTGCAAAGCCAGTAAGAGTATGTTTGAACTGAGATTATCCAGGAGGAGATGACTAACCCAAGCCCTCACTATTGTGCATCCTTATGGATTCATGCAATCCTTCAGATTTTTAAACAGCTCAGGGCAGGGCTCGCTGGCACCCTGCTTGTGCTGGAAACAGTATCTGTGCATGGCCAGGTCTATTCTCACTGCTGCAAAGCACGCACTTGCTGCAAGAAGGTTCAGGTCTTTTAGGTCTGTGGGTGAATTTGGCTGTCCTGCCTGTTGGCCCTGTATAGAGAAGCAAAAGGAATTGTGTAGGATCGTGGGTGTAACCTTTTACATCTTAGACATGAACAGATTCAAATCCTCCACCTTTCTGAGTTTTATAGATGAGGAAACCAAAGAGCAGAAAGATGAATTCTATAACAACACGGTCAGATTCTTTGTCATACTTAATAGAGAAGAATGAGTCTGTGTCTGCAGCATATTCTGCCCAAACACCTAAGAAACTGTGAGCACAATTCCAAATACTGTGTTTTAGTAGCACGATGATTAAGAAACATTCTTCTGTCTTACTTTTTTTTTTTTTTTTTTCAATACTTAGGGGTTAAACCCAGGGCCTTGCACATACTTTGTAAGTGTTCTACCACTGGACTGCACCCCGAGCCCATTTTTTATTTTTTATTTTGAGACAGGGTCTCACTAAATTACACAGACTGTCTCTGGCCTCAAACCTGAAATCCTCCTGCCTCTGCCCCCTGAATTACTAGGACAGGCATGAGCCACTGTAGCTGGCTCTTTTAATTTTTTTAGTGAGAAGACATCCTATTTATAAATAATAACCCATTTACTATAATTAAGATTTTTTTACTAATTATCAGGAAACATGTAAGCTCAAATAAAAACATACTAACATATATTAATAAAATGTATTGTTGTTGTTAGGTGCCATCGGGTCGGTATCCGACTCATGGTGACCCTGTGTACAACAGGTGAAATACTATTGTCAGTGCTTCTCTGCTGTTCATAGGGTTTTCAATAGCAGATTGATTTTTGGGAGTGGGTTGCCGGGTCCATCTCCCAATAAAATATATAAATAAATAGTATTTACCTGTAGATATTTCAAGCTACTTTAGTTCATATACATGTTAACTAATAAACTTCCACTGTGGAAAATTCCTTTACTTTTATAATGAATTTCTTTCTGTGACTTAGCATGTGTCATACAAGTTCAAGGGTCGAAACGCCTTCAGAAGTTATGTAGTCTGTCCTTTCTGCTTTGCAGCTGAGGCTGTAAGGGCCCCAGGATTGGGTGGGGAGCAGCACTAGAATCCAGAGCTCTGGCCTCTGGTGCCCATGTCTTCTCTGCGCCACATATGCCTGATTGTTCCAGACTAGCACAGTGCCCTTCCATACTTGATGAAGGGGATGCTATACAGTTCTAGCTTCACCACGAGCAAGTGATAAAAAAAAAACAGGAAACTCCAAAGTGCCTTGAACTTCCTTGACGTGGAAAGCATCTACCAGGATTGCTTTATCTTCCTGGATGTGTTTTCTGCCTCCCACATCTTGGTGCACCCTGCCTCACCCCCCACACATGACCCCCACTGTGGCCCAAAAGATTTATTCTTGGTTTTAATCTGAAATGAATACCAATTTGGATACCTGACATCAGTTACCCAAAGCAGCCAGACCAATCTCAGGAGGGGTTCTACCATCCATTTATTATCATCTGTGCAGTAGGGGAGTCTTGCTCCCAGTGAGCCTGAGGCCCTGATGGAGACTTGGGTCAGTGGGAAGGCAGCTGGGGCAGGGATGAGTTTCCAACACAGGACAATGGGGCTCAAGGAGGTGCTGGAGAACACTTGAAATGCCCTCTAGTCTTCATAAAAAAGTTCTCAGTTTTTACTTTGCTATATGAAATCTCATGACCCCACCCACTTCTCTGAGTACCTTCCTTTTCCTGCACGCTGCCTGCAAAGATCTTCAAGCACCACTGCTGTGCAACAGAATAATTCATTCACTCAGAGCCTAGGGAGCTCCTGTCACTCGCCAGGCACTGCTCAGGGCAGTGGGGAGAGGATGGTGAACGTGAGGGTGTCTCCCCATGGAGCCTAGACAGAAATAAGCTGTAGATAAACTTGCTGTCAGATAACAATTAAGTGAGTCCTAAGCAGTGTATGGGCTGGGATTTAGCTCAGTTGGTAGGGCGCTGCTCTGCAGTCTCTGAGGTCCTGGGTTCAATTCTCAGCACCACAAAAATGGGAGAAGGACGTGGCAATCCACTCCCAAGGCAATCCCGAAACAATCAGCCGTTGAAAACCCCATGAGTTGGACAGGATTCAACAGCACACAACAACAAGCAGCATATAGAACTGGGATTTAGTTCAGTTGGTAGAGCGCTGCTCTGCAGTCTCTAAGGTCCTGAGTTTGATTCCCAGCACTGCAAAAATGGGAGAAGGACATGGTAATCCACTTCTGAGGCAATCCCGAAACATCCATTGAAAACCCTATGAGGGTCGCTATGAGTCAGGCATGACTTGACGGCACCTAACAACAAAGCAATGTATGGTGCTCAGATGGGAGGATGGGGAACTGCTCCCCAGAGGAGGTGGCACTTCAGCTAGACTGAGAGTCATGAGGTCGTAGGGATATTCCAGACTTCAGAGGACATCAGAGAGTAATCAGCTTCTTGAGAACTCCTGGGCATGGTTGGCTTTGCCTGCCACGTTGAAAGGATTCTGTAAAGCCTTGTTTGAGCTGGAATCCTGTTTCAACACTGCAGTGCCCGGCCCTAGGTAGTGAGAGGGACGGGAGAGCACTGGAGACAGAAGGAAGGGAGCTCTGCTGGGACACAGGTTCTGGGATGACTGTGGTGCTCGCCAGGCCCTCACCTCAGTTCCCTGATGTGTACAGTGGGGATGTCTGGCTGGCTTCTCCAAAGATCCTGCGAGCTCCTCACATGGGTGTCTTTGTTCTTCTCTGTGCTGCTGATGTGGAAGCGGTACGTCTTACCAAACAAGGAATTTATGCAAGAGACACGCTACTCACGCTCCCCACCTGTCAACAGTCAGCAGCTTCTAGAGCTTGTGTCTGAGTAGTTACTCTTCATCCAGCTTTTTTAAATTTGAGGTTTTTAAAAACAGATTTGGTGACTTTTTTGCAGTTTTATTTGGTGCACTGTTTTCTGGAATGTGCCACAGGTTTGGGAGCTAATCCTCTTGGGCTTGAGAACAATGGGAAATGTGTGGGGTCCGTGTGCAAGCTGCCTGGTGGCTACTAAGCTGACATTAGGATAGTTTCCAAAGTGATCTCTAGAGCTTCCACTGTGAGCCCTGGGCCTGGTTATTTGACAGCTTCCTCCTAGAAAAAGCATAGCCCCTATCCATCCTTGCTGCTGGTGCTGGTGGGTGTCTGAGACCAGGTTGAGCTACTGCACACAGCTCCTCAGTCCTGGTAAGTTAGCCTTGCTGACCCTGGGTTTACTCATATATAAAACTGACTACTGTCAACTTCAGGGAGCTCTGAGAACATTAAATGGAAGTATTAGGTGGGAAATCCCTGAGCACCTGCCAGGCTGTAATGAATACTCCTGCATGTCAGCTTCAGTCCAGTCACAGAGGTGTTTTGTTGCTCTTTCTAGATCTCTTGCAGCTGGCTTTATGCATTAGCCAGCAGTATGGTTCTACAAACACAGTGGGTTAATCTTCAGATTTGCCTTGATTTTCTCTTTAATTTTTTTCCTCAATGGTGCTTCCTACCCACCGCTGCCAGTACTGAGATTGAACCCAGAACCTCGTACATGCTAAGCAAGTACTCTGCCACTGAGCTGCACTCTCAGCACTTTTTTTTTTTTGTTTTTTGAGACAGAGTCTTGCTAAGTTGGACAAGCTGCCTCTGACCTCAAAATGGCGATCCTCCTGCCTCAGCCTCCCAAGTCACTGGGATTATAGGTGTGTGCCACAGCGCCTGGCTATCACAGCTATATGCTTTTTAAACCAAATTTGGAAGATATATAAAAATAAGATAAAAATTACTGAGCTCCGTCTCCTAAACGACATTTTGGTTGATTTCCTTCCAGCCTGGTTGGTTTTTTTTTTGTTTTTGGTTTTTTTTTCCCTCTCCCTCTAGTGCATGTACTTGTATGGAACACCAAGGTGATTATTTGGGTCTTTTTGCCAGGCCCTACCTTCCACACACTGGTGGAAGCCCATTACAGGAAGCAAGAGCAGATGTTGCCCATCTTTTCCACTATAACTAACATCAAACCTTCCGTAACTGTAAACAGTTTTCTCAGATGAAGCTTGTAAATTGTACCATTTTCTGGAAGAGCCCCAGTCTTAAACCAGCTCCTCTTCCCTCAGCTGACAATTGCCAAGGCCAGCTGAATCTTTCTGCCTTTTATCCGCATTAGTCATTGCCGTCTCTGTTCTAGCATGGATTTGTGGTTTGGCTCAGCGACCCTCAGTGCATAAAATGACTTGCAAGCAACTTTCTCAACTCCTCCCCCATTTACAAAACAGCCTGACCGGCACCTCTGCCCGAGGCCACTCTTCCTTGCCACCCCCAGCACCCACTCCATCCTCTTGAGCTGCTGTCCCCTCACTGTGGGACCAGGAATAGAAAATCTGGGAACTGCAAAGGAATACTATGGGTGTAGATAGAGAAGAAATTGTGAAGAACCAGAACAGCTTAGGAAAAAAGATCCTAGAGCCCAGGAAAGGCTTAGAAAGTTTAGACAGGAACATGGAATAATGCGAAATGGACCTTTAAACTGTTGCTAAGGATCCGTCCCCAAATGGGAAACAGAGAGACTCACTTCCTATTTCTCTGCCCACTTACATCATCTGATCTTTTGCTCCTAGGGTCAGAGTGCTTGCTTATACTTTGCTAGTTCAGTTACATTATAGGTTAACGGGGCGCAAATCCCCATTGATGACACATCATCTGTGAAAAAGTACATTCTCGGTTCCAGACTGCCAGCTCAGAAACTCTTGGAGCACACTCTTCTGGTGAGTGAGAGGCTGCAGGGTTTGTCCCAGAATTGTCCGAGTGCATAAGGGAATTGCCACAATACCCACATGTTCATTATTTCCTGAAGCATTAATAGGTATTCTAGCTATGGATCTGACTAGAAGAAAGCAGGAATGAACCCAGTTAACTTGTGATTGGGGGTCATGTGAGATAACCAAACTAGATGATTCCGGCAAAAGCAGTTTCTGTGCTGTGTGTTACAAAGATGCAGTCCCAACTGGAAAACGATCCTTGATGGAATGGCGGCCGCTGGATTTGCTTCCTACAATGCATCAGAGATGCACTGGGAACGGCTTCCCGGGAGAGTGCAAGGTGTCTCTGGGGAGCAGGTTTTTAAATTGTCAACAGCTTCCGCATAGTGTTTATGTCCTTAGCTTTCGGCATTCAGGGCATTCAGATGAGGTCATCCGCTTGGGTCCATTTCCTGAGTGTTGATTATTTTGTGACACAGAGAACAGCTTCTTCTATTCTTAGAGAGCCTTCAAGCCTAAATGCGCCCTGCCTGGCCCCAGGCCCAGCCCCCTTCCTCCCCACCCACTTTCCCCAGAAACCTCTCTTTTCGTTGTGGAAAATTACACATTCACAAACTGTGTTTCTTTCCTCACACCAAGCATATTCCCACACAGAGACCAATTCTGGAATGATCTCATGGGTGAATCATGCCATTATCCGGCTGTTTATAGGAGCTGCCTTTAGACAGAGATTTTGGTGTAAGCTGCATTAAGACCCCTTCATTGTCTGCCAATTGCCCTTGTGGGGAGGGCTTATCCCAGAAGTGCTGAGTGTGAGGGAGCAGGACTTCAAAACTAAAAGCTGCCTTTGATTTCACTTTCTCCCGTCAGCTGTGGGCCTTGCCCATTGACTCTGAACTTTGGAGGTAATAACTCTGTTCCTGTATAAGCAAGTCAACCTGATCCAGGATGTCTAAAGGGGCTGTGTGTTAGCTAGCTTTCTGGTACTATAACAAATACAAGAGATAATCCCCTACAAAGACAAAAGGTCATTTTGGCTCACAGTTTTAGAAGTTTCACTCCACGTCTGTTGGCCCCATTTCTTTTTGGTCTGTGGTAAGGCAATGTATCATGGTGGGGGATGTGGCAAAGCCATCTCATGTACCTCAAGGCTGAGATGCCAAAAAGAGGAAGACAGGCTGAGGGTCCCCTTCAGGGCATGCCCCTTGACCTCAGACCTCCCTGTAGGCTCCATCTCTTAAAGGTTCCACCACTTCTTCATGGTGCCACAGGCTGGAGACCAAGCTTTTAACACATGACCTTTTGGAGCTGTTCCAGATCCAAACTATAGCAGCCAACAAATGAGGCTTCTTCAGCTAAGATAAATACTTGTGTCATGGTGTTCCGGTGAGTGTATAATCTCTTAATTAAAATTAGTTCACAAGTGGTATTTCCTTTCTTAATCTGCTTTCAAGCTTTGCTTTCTATGCAGCCAATCTCTCTCTCTTTATTCTTTTTTGAAGAGTCTAGAAATTGTTAATATTTAATCAGCTCTTACATTATTAACACATCAAAGTGTTTGAGCTATTGTTGTCCTTTTAAGAGCAAGTGCTCAATGGAGCTCCTGGCCAGCATTCCAAGGGTTTTGGCCAGCATTCCAAGGATTTAAGCTTAAGACATCATCAGAGAAATGATCATGATTAGAAGTCAGGACAACCCCAGCTTGGAAGTAGAAAGCCTGGGGAAGTAGTTAATTGGATCATACACACTTTTTCATACTTCCCAGATGTAGAGCATTTAGATGATCATGTTTTGTTTTGTTTTGTTTTGTTTTTTAAGAGTAATAATCAGTTCATTAATCATGTTCCCTAGGGAGAAGGCCATACCTCGAACTTCTTGTTATCAAATAGGGAATCTTGTTTTCCCATCAAGATCAATTCCATGCACTAAGGCTCAGTTAGTAGCCAGCTGGGCCTTTGCCAGTGAGCCTAAGAAGAGGAAGTGAAAAATCATTTTGTCTTTTACAAAAGATGAAATCAGGAGCTGGCCATTTTGTGGTTAATAGAGGCCTAGGTAATCCCCTTTGGGAAACAAGATGTTGAGATTGGTCCTGTGCTTTGATCAGATGACTTTTCAGTGGCGAAGTCACTTGCATTTGCCTTCTGCCATAGAAGCCAAGGCTATAACGGGGTCCAGAGGGCCCTACCATGAAGTTACAGGCTTTCCAGAACGGCCATGTTAAGTGAATTGTGGTGCCATCCTATGAAGGATGTTATACCCGCAAAATGAACCAACCAGTTTCTCCACTCCTTGCTTAAGGGTATAATTGCTGCCTGACTGTCTCGTCAAACATACTTTCATCTCCTCTTTTAATTTCCCCTCATCTTTCCTGAGCCGCTTCCCTATTCCCCTCCAACCAATGCTGCTCTTCCAGTGACCAGTTTCAAATGTTAGGCTTTGTTAGGAAAGAAAGATAAATAAATAAAATAAATCTCTGTACTGGGTTTCCAAAGAGTCCTGGCTGCCTACAGCCTCTGCAGAAGTTAACACACTTGCATAGGATGAGAATTGAGCTTGTGTAGGGAAACTAGTCTGAGCTGCAGTGCCAGCCAGAGCTGTGGGAGGCAAGGAATCAGAGCCTTGAATTGCCCAGGGCTCCTTATCAGTAGTTGGTCTGGGGCCTCTGTGGAAATGAGAGTTTCTCCTAGAGTCTGATGAGCTGTGCTCACTTCTGAGTAAAGGCCCCAGCATTTAAACCTAAATACATATGATTTTGGACAATGTCCTCAAGTAGTTCTTGAATTTGTCCCTTCTATTTTTTGAAAGGGGCTGGAATTTAGCTCAGTTGGTAGAGCACTGCGCTGCAGTCTCTGAGGTCCCAAGTTCAGTTCCCAGCACCGCAAAAATGGGAGAAGGACCTGGCAATCCACTCCCAAGGCAATCCCGAAATAGCCATTGAAAACCCGATGAAGGTCACTATGAATCAGATACCAACTCGACGGCACCTAACAACAACAACAATTTTTTAAAGGAGGTGAGATATAAACAAGAATTTGAATGCTAGATATATCTGGGGTAAAAATTATCTTCTGGGCTTTTCTGAGAAGTTGAAAAATCCAACTTCACTTGGCTTTTCATGACTCTGCACTGCTGTTCTGCCTTCTCCAGCTTTGTCTGCTGGCCCTAGAGGGTTAATACTGGCATGTGAACCAAGCAGATATTTTTATTTTCATAACTGTTTTATGAGAATTCAGAACAATGATTTTAGGAAGAAAACATCGAGATTTTATCGCTACTCCACTGGGACCTCTTCCTACTTCTTTCTCACTGGAGTTTTTAAAAGATTCTTTTTGGAGTGGGTCTGTACCACCCACAGTCCCTTTGTGCAGACAGCTCTAGCCACTTAGGCTTCTGATATGGCAGACAGCAAGCCCAGGGCTCTCTTGATTGCTTTGCACGCTCACACAACGCCTGAACTCTCATCTGTAATATTAGGGGGCATGATGTGAAATTACTGTTATGTCAGTCAGATATGGCCAAAAAAGGGGCAATTTCCTGTGGATCATGTTAATATCAGGTTTCGGTGACATTTATCAGAGCACTTAGCAAGAAAAATCAACCCAGAGAAGAGCGTCAGCCTCTTTGTATGTTCAGATCCTGTCTGTCTTAACTATACACTAATGCAACCATGTATAGCTGTGAAAAGAAAACAACATTCATTAGATGAGGCCTATTTTGTTTTCTGTGACATGATTATATGGGCATCTGAGTGTACGCGTGTGCTCCTAATTCTCACTCACCAAGAGGGCAGCCCCAAGGCCAGTGACAGCCTCCTCCTGAATCCTGGGGAGAAAACATACAGATAAGTGTGCCCTCCACCACCACAAAGCAGGCAGTGGCCTAGAGTGGTTGTGATATTTGCTTCCATGTCAGTGAAGCTTTTGAAAGATGGATGTAGCAGGTATTAGTGCACCAGCTTCAGTTGCAAAAAATGTCTCATTTCTTCTTTTGGTCTACTTCATATGACTTATCCACTCTCCCTCCCAACAAAGCTGAAGGGAAATTCAAACTCGATTATCCTGGGCACACGCCCTTCCCACTCTCTGGGATGGTGTGAAGAAGGGACCAGGGGCTCCTGGAATGCCTAACACTTGGGGAGCACACACTGGGCACTCATTTCTAACTGGTGTGTTCTAGCACTCCAGCACCCAGCCTCCAGCCTCCCCCTGTTCTCACGACCCCCGAGGCAAAAAGATCCATCACTCTATGTCACAGGTGGCATGTGGATTTTTATTATGCCTAGGAGCCCTATTCGAAGGGTGTTGATGGTATGCTGGGCACAAGGACCCCGTGGCCATCATTTTCCTCCCCACTGAGGGGAACCCTGCTTTGCTCACTGCCTCTAGGACCTGATAGTCTCTCCAGTGAGCTTGTTCCTGGAAGGTTAAATATCCCTGAGACAACAGGCAGAAAATGGCCAGGCCACTGTGGGGAAGAAAATGAGGACAGCAGACCCATGTTACTAAATGTGTTATGTGTGACCATGTGGCCTTGCTGTGGCAGATTATTAAAGAATGGCAGCCAAGGTCTAATATGGCAGTCACTGTGTGGCTATTTACATTTTAAGTGGACAATTAGAAGTTGAGTTCCTTGGTCAGTATACCATATTTCAAGTGCCAGTGACCGTTGTGTGGGACAGCATAGATGGAGGACACCTCCAGCATGGAGTGGGGATTCCACTGGACAGACCTAGTCTGCCCTGAGGCCGCGTCTGATTCCAGCCATAGTTGAAGGTAGACCTGCTGTTCACCCTTATTTTCTTACTCAGCTTGGTGTAGGCTGTTTCTAAAGGAGAATGATAGCAGTGAAAAGCCAGTGGGAGATCGTGGCTTCAGCCAGCCACATTAGTTCTCCAAAGGTCGGTTCCTGTGGGTGGATGAGGTGAAGTCTGACCCAGCCTTCTTTCTCTTTCAGGTGGTCCCAAGGGTCCCTGAGGAACTTGGATGATTCACTGGGTCTACGAGTCCCTGTTTCTTTGAGGGCTAGTTCGTGGGGAGGACTTTTGAGTCTATTTTTTGTTAGGATCTCATTTCCCTTGAGTGAACCACCAAGGAGGGGGAAGAGGAGTGGCTGGTTTGGTTCTGTTAACGGGGATGTGCACATTCAGCAGTGAGCAAACAGCTGGCCAGGGCAAGGCTGTGCCAGGAACTCCATGAGTCTGTGAATACCATGAGGACAGGTGAAAAGGAGCGCAGTGGAAAGGCACCCATACTCCGCACCATCTTTATAAACCAGTAGCAGTGACGCAGCCAGACACCAATCCTCAGTAAATACCGCTGCAGCTTCTTTTTTTTTTATTATTAGAAAATTTTAATGTACATCATAATGTGATTCATTTTGACATGCTTTTCATTGTGACAATTTTCATATATGCAATTTGATAAACATTCATATAGGTTACCCCTTACCCTCCCCTATGTTTCCCCCTTCCCCCCTTCCCATCTAAGTTTCCCATCCAAGTCTTCTCTTTCTTTTACTATCTAGTATTTTTCTATATGTCCTTGGGTTCCATTTCTGTTTAAGATAGAAACTTTTCCTGTAGTGGTCTTTGTTTTTATCTTGTTAGAACAATTACATGCGATTTCTAGTCCATTTATATTGACCTCATTCTTATCTTCCCTCCCCCCCTTTTATTATGATCCGACCTTTGAGTAGGATTTTTCCTTCTTATAATTTTGAATCAGCTCCCTCATATGAGTGAGAACATGTGTTGTTTCTCTGAGTTCGTGTTCGTTCACTTAAAATAACTTTCTCTAATTCCATCCATTTTGCTGCAAATGACCCTATTTCATTTTTCTTGATTGCTGAATAGTATTCCATTGTGTATATATACCATAGTTTTTTTATCCATTCTTCTGTTGAAGGGCACTTTGGTTGATTCCATATCTTTGCTATTGTGAAAAGCGCTGCATTGAACATGGAGATGCAGGTGTCTCTGTGGTATGAT
>VMDO01006504.1:0-24229 GCA_007922755.1 Pedetes capensis
TGCTTCTCTGCTGTTCATAGGGTTTTCAATGGCAGATTGATTTTTGGGAGGGAGTTGCCAGGTCCTTCTCCCAAGCCTACAGCTTCTGGTGTTCCCAGGCGGTCTCCCATCCAGGTACTAACCAGGCCCGACCCTGCTTAGCTTCCGAGATCTGACAGGATTGGATGCCACAGGGCTATGGCTGCAGGCAAAGCCAGAAGCAGCCTGTGCAAATTAGTAAGACCTTGTCTCAAAATTTAAACACACACACACACACACACACACACACACACACACACACACACACAAACATTAAAAAGGGGCTAGGAGTAAAAGTCAGTGGTATAGAACTTGTCTAGCATAAATGAGGCCCTGGGTTCAAATCCCCAGTACTGGGGGAAAAAAAAGAAAAAAAGAATAGCATAATTCAATAGGTAGGTTTCTTAATTCACCACCAGAGAACTACTTGTTCAGAGGTGCCCTCCTTATAGATTAGGGTTCTGATGAAGGATATCATAACTGCTTCCATTCTCTGAGACTGTAACCTGACCTGCTCACTGGGACTCTAGCTCTCTGGTAGGGCATCTGGAATGTGTCATTGTTAGCCCCAAACAATGGGGAAATGGGAAGTAATAATAAGAGGCACACCCATTGCTAGCATTCCCCACAGCAGGCCTGTGGAGATAGATTTATGAGTTACCAAAAACCTTTTTCTGATTTTGCAATTGAAAAGCATTAAAAACATCCTGGATTCCTTTCCAGTTGCAAATCAAGGAGTGAGATCCTGAAGGTCAATCAAGAATGCCACTAGCTAGTACTATAGTAATAGGGTTATGTGGCCATTTGTGTTTTTTTTTTTTTTTTAAGGCTAAAGAGGAAGTCTTTTCTCAGAGCAAAGCCCTGGGGGAGAGTGATCCAGGAATGGAGTGGGTGTCACAGATAACCATTTTCCTGATACGGTTGCAACAGCTGCTATTAATGTTACTTTACGTTGATGTAGTGTTTATCATTTTTAAAACATTCTCGCTTTTATAGTTATTTAACATCTATAAAGATGAAATGAGATATGCAGGGTATGTATGCATGTATGGGCGAGTTATTATTATTATTGGCTTTTGGAATAGAAAAGTGAAGTTACAGAATGTCCTATGTATTCTAGAGAAAACTGAAGTTATAGCATATTCAATCTATGATTTTAAGATGATTTTTTTTCATTGTTGGTCTTCGCTAGTTATTAATGTACGTCAGGTTTCTCAGGCAAGGCCCAAAGTTCTGCTATCCCATAAAAGCAGTACAGATTCTCCTCTCAGGGCAGACCATGGGGCAAGGAAGACAAGAAATAAACTCCAGAGAGAGGATTTTTTTAAGCCAACTGTCCATTCATGACTGAAAAAGCAGTCATAAGGTAGGGTTATTTCATCTCAGGAGTACAAAGTGACTCCTTTTGAAAACCAGGCTTACTTTACTACATATGTTGGAGCAAGATTGGAAATTGCTGAGCTTTGCTTGTGGCCACCAGGGTAGGGTGTGTGTGTGTGTGTGTGTGCGCATGCGCGCGCTTGGGTTGGGGTGTTAAAATTTAACATGAATTTCCTTGATTGAGGGTAGTGATTGGAATCAGTCTCCCTGTGTAGGTTTTTTGTTTCAGACCTCTACCTTATCTTGTATTGATCACTGGTGTGCTGTGGATAGGGAATGACTAGATACTTGTGAGAACACCTGTTGATACCTGTACCAAGGCTATTCCCTGAGTGAGACACAGCACACTCTATGGTGGGCAGAACTGTAGACTTAGGCTAGAACATCTTCAAATGCACAACATCATCATAGCAATTTTGTAGATTAAATGGAGTGGTCCTTATATCAGACATTTCCTCTCCCTCCTGTCACTCCACTGGGCCATCTCAAAAGGGAATGGCAAGTAGATAAGATTTTTTGGAAGTTTTATTTTTATGTCTTCAGCAGTTCTTTTGTCTAAGTTTTCCTGTGGGCAAAGAGGAAAACACTGACTTAAAGTTACTTGACTTAGAGCACAATGAGGAAATAAGAGAAGTACCTGAGAGGAAACCATGGTAGGCGTTGGGTTCTAGGGATCCGGCACAGAAATCAGGAAGAAAAAACTGGGGCACAGATATGTTTTGAGGGAGACTCATCACCCCTCACCTAAAGGCTCTAACACTGTAGTTGTGACTGGAGACAAAATGACTCTAAATTTGTGTAACTAGAAGAGATGTGAAATGAAAGAATCATGACATAATAAACAAGTACTATGAACTGAGATTTAGGCAGCTTGTAGCTGTGATGAGGGAGCATCATGATGGAAGAGAGAAACTTCTTTGCTGCTGTATCTGGATAGATATCACCAGGTTAGTCACAGAGCATCTGGTCATAAAAGCCCTTTTCTTAAGAGGATAAGAGTTTTACTAGGTGGATATGTTATCGGGTTTTCACGGTAGTTATGGGTAGATGTGGTAAGCAGAATTCAAAATATCTCCTATGACCTCTACTCACTAGCATTGCATCTGCAAATAGGTTTCATCCTTTGGCAAATTGGACTTTGCAGATACAACCAAGTTCACTAGTTCTTTGAGCTTAAAATGGGGAAAGCACTCTGGATTATCTGGGTGGGCACAGTGTAATCAGATGAAATCTTGAAAGCAGAAGAGGAAGGCGGAAGTCAGGGCAATTCAAAGCCTAAGAAGGATTTAGTATGCTGTTGATGGCTTAGGACAGAGATAATATAGGGATTCAACGCATTGAATTCCTAAAGGACCTGGGGAGTAGGCACTTCCCCTGAGCAACCAGAAGGGAATGCAGCTCTATTGACAGTTGGCTTTCAGCTTTGTGAGACCCTGAATTGAGAACCCAGCCATACTGGGCAGGATTTTTACAGAACTCTGACATGATAAATGAGTATTATTTTAAGCACCCAAATCTGTGGTGTTTGTTACTCAGCAATAGAAACCTAATACAATATATTAGGCATACTAGATTAGGCATAGTAGGGGTATTGGTGTCACCTTGAGGGAGCATGTTGAAGAGGAAATAAACATCTTCTGATAGTTGGGATGCTGGGATGGAAGGGAAGCTCAGAATTTATTTTGAATATTGAAAAGAATGTGACCTCATTTTTGTACTCAAGGTTGGGGAATCAGGAATCTAAATTATAATTATAATGTAATCTAGGAGAAATAACAAAAGTAATGCTGAAACAACACAAGCTGAAGTAGTGAGAATCTAGTAGTAAGAAGAAACAACCTTAGGCAAAAAGAGATGCTGAAAGCTTCATGGCCTTTGACTTTTCATCTGGCGAGTTTGTATTTCTGTACAAAATGTGGTAAATATCTTTAAAATATGTCTGTTAGCCAGGTGTGGTGGTGTATGTCTGTAATCTTAGCACGTGGGAGCCTGAGCCAGGAGGATTGATGTGAGTTCAAGGCCAACCTGGTCTACATAGCGAATTCCAGGCCAGCCTGGGCTACACAGTGAGACCTGTCTCAAAAACAAACAAATAAAAGTCTGTCGATTGGAATTATACAGAGTTATACCTGGGAAGATGGTTTGCCTGGCACAGAATAGGGGAGTGTTTTGTTCTGCTGTATGTAGGGTCACTATGAGTTGGACTCTACTCGACAACACTCAACAACAACATACCTAAGAAATATAGCATTTCATCTGGACCCAAATTCACCTGGAAGCAGCTGTTTGTTGCTGCCCACTGCAGTGAAAGAATTATAATTGTTTATCCACTTGGTCTTTCTGATCTGACATATCTCCTTCTGTAGGCCTTCTTCATTCAAATAAAGTATCTAATGTTTTATATTTACAAGTGAGACCATTGCCTTATATTTGTTCTATAAATTCGCCTATTAAAACTCTTCACTCTGTAAGGCTACTTAATCTTCTCCTTTACAATTGATTCTTCTTCTCCCTCCTTTGCAATTTTCAAAGTGAAACAGAAAGGAGCAGTGTCTTATCATGTTTGTGAGTCATAATTTGGTAGGTATGAGTCATAAGCAAATGATCCTACTACCCACCAAGTTACCCAAGCTAGGCTTTTCCCTCTCCTTCATCCTGCCTCCTATCTCTCATCAAGCTTTATAGACACTGTCTCCTGAATCTCTCTATGTCTATATACTTCCCCATAAATGCTGCATTTCACACCAATTCTTACCTGAAATAAGACAGTAGATTTTTAGACAGTCTTCATCCTTCCCCCACCTTTGGTCTGCATCCCTGCTCATCCTCCATTCCCCTAGAATCCCAATTATCTTACCATCACAGCAGATATTACATCCCTACTTAAACCAAACCAAACTTAACCAAACTTAACCAAACTTAAACCAAACCAAACTTAAACCAACACCAAAGGCTTTCAGGACACACTCAAGCTTAGCACACAAACACCTCAAAACCTGGAAGCTGTCCCTCTAGTTACCCTAATGCACTCCTAACTCCATATTTCTCTTAATTTTTTCCTACTGCATGCATCTCTTCAAATCTGCTATCCCAGGCTCTGTGGCCTCCATACATGTTGGCATGCAGTTTTCTTTGCATGAACTACCTTCTTCACATTTTTATTTATTTATTATTTTGCATGCCTCAACTCTTATATAGCACAATGCCTCCTGCAGGGAAACTTGAAACCCTCAAGCAGCCTAATTTGTATTCCAATCTCTGAGCTGAATGGATATTCTTCTATAGAAATTAAAATTCTGTCCTGTAATCACTGGTTTACTATTTTGTCTTCTCTACTAGCTTATGGGCTAAATTAGACAAGAATCAGACTTTACTTGACTATTTCTAGAGCTTACAGCAGCACCTGGCACCTGATAATGTCCAATAAATGTTCATCAGTATATTTTAATTAATAATAAATCATTATACCAGTATCATGATATCGCCATGGTTTGTGTGGCTTGACATTCATCTTCAGAATCAGCTCCTCTTTTGCCCTTTTTTCTTCTTTCACTTTCTTTCTCCTTTATTCTTTTCCTGACTTACTGAGACCTTTGGGCCAGGACATTAATAGACACTTATAGATTAATACAAAATCATCTGTCACTTCTTTCATTAGCCAGTATTATATATCTCCATAATTATGAGAGCATAATCTCTATTACTTGTAGGAGGTGTTTCTTCATGGGAGTTGCATGAGTGTGCTGATTCTCTCCCAACCACAAGATACACTCAAGCAGTCTACTTTTCTTGTACAAAGCATAACTCTCTTCTTGGTATGGCAGAAGCATCAGACACTTCACCTTGCATTAAAAATTTATTGTTTTGGCTGGGTGCAGTGGCATATACCTATAATTCCAGCAATTCAGGAAGCAGAGGCAGTAGGATTGAGAGTTCTAGTCCAGAGGAAGCCTGCATAATTTGGCAAGAACCTGACTCAAAATAAAAATAATAAAAATAAAAATAAACAACAACAACAACAACAAAATGGGCTGACAGTATAGTCCAGTAGTAGAGCACTTGCAGAATATGTGCAAGAGCCTCAGTTAGACCTCCAAGTATTGAAAAAAAAAATCATTGCTTCACTTGTAAGGAGTTGGAAAGATGTTTCTGACACATATTTAAGCTTGATAATGATGAAGAAACCTGAAGGGTAAACTAGCAATATTTTGTCCAAGAAAGATAGAGGAATAATAATTAAGGATGATGCATTATGAATATCATAAAGCCTCTACAGGAAATGAAAGGCAGGACACATAGGCTACTATTTGATTGTTGTTGTTAGGTTCTGTCGAGGCAGGCCTGACTCATAGTGACCCTGTGTACAACAGAGGGAAACACTCCCCGACACTGTGCCAGACAAAAGATTGTTTTTAAGCCCATTGCTGCAGACACTGTATCAATCCATCTATTTGAGGGTCTTCCTTTTTTTGTTGACTCACCACTTTCCCAAACATGATGCCCTTTTCCAGAGATTGGTCCCTCCTGACAACATGGACAAAATACATTAGAAGTAGTTTAGTAATCCTTGCTTCCAAGGAGCGCTCTGGTTGCACTTCTAGGACAGATCTGTTGGTTCTATGGCAGTCCATGGTATATTCAATATTCATCTCTAGCATCATTATTTAAAAGCATCAATTCTTCTCCTGTCTCCCATATTCAATATTTAGCTTTCACAAGCATGTTATGCAACTGAAAATATCATGGCATGAGTCAGGCATACCTTTGTCTTCAACATGACATCTTTACCTTTCAATACTTTAAAGCAGGGTTTGCAACAGTTTTTCCCAGTGCACTGTGTCCTTTGATTTCTTGACTGCTGCCTCCATGTGTGTTGATTGTAGAACCCAGTGAAGCAAAACCTTGGACAACCTCAATCTTTTCTTCATTTATCATGGAGTTGCATACTGACCCCATTGTAAGGAGTTTTGTTTTCTTGTTGCTGAGGTACAATCCATACTGTGTTCTTTAATCTTCATCAGTAAATGCTTCAAACTCTCTTCAGTTTCAGCAAAGTTGTGCCATCTGCATAATGCAGGTTGTTAATGAGTCTTCCTCCAATTTTGATGCAACATTCTTCTTCATAAAGTCCAGCTTCTTAGATTGTTTGCTCAGCATAGAGTCTGTTTTAATTTAGAAGCTCAGCTGAAATGTGTCCACCATGGGTGGCCCTGCTGGCATCTATAATACCAGTGACATAGCTTTCAGCATCACAGTAACACACAAGTTCTGAAAATACAGCAAACTGACTGACAAGTGAAGGACTATTTGAGTAGCACAATTCATTATATAATTCTCCTTTATGAGCCATGCTGCTCTCAGATTTATCCCCTTGTCTACATTGCCTCTTTTGCCTAAATGCCGTTCCTTCCAGACAGTATATAATTTCATTTGAAAAAATAAAAAACTTCAGTATAGATCTCTAAGAGATGGCTTTTAAAAATTATAACTACAATTTTATTATCATCCCTCAAAATTAAGATGATTCCTCAGTATCATGAAGTACCTAGTTAGCACTCACATTCCCCCAACTGTCTCATAAATCTCTTTTGCAATGGATGATTTGTCCAAGTCAAGCTCCAAATGAGCCCGTAATTTCCAGGAGTTCTGATACTTCAACCAATGTGGAAATAGAAATGGCTTTGAAATAATGTCAATAGTTGAAAATCAGTTAAATAAAGAATAGTAATTTATTAGCAGCTATGTCAGCCGATATTCATAAAGAATTTTCAGAGAGAATAAAGTGCTCATGACATAAAAAGATGCAGAGTTGTGTATATATAGTAAGATAACAAATAAATGTATTCATGTACACACCAAGAAATACAGTTGGCTATTTGCCAGTCACTACCACATTTGAAAGACCTCAGATTTAGTTTAGTTGGTAGAGTGCTGCTCTGCACTCTCTGAAGCCCTAGGTTCGATCCTTAGCACCTCAAAAATGGGAGAAGGACGTGGCAATCCACTCCCAAAGTTACCCCACAAAACAACACTTCAGGGGTAATTTATTACTAATAGTTTCTCTCTTATGAAACATGCTATTTTCAAATTTATGCCCTTCTTCATGCTGTCCCTTTGGCCTAAATGCCACTCCTTGTCTTCCATGCCTAGAGATGTCTATGAACTCTTTAAGAATTAGCTTTGGCAGCACCTCCTCTAGGAAGACTGGCCTTTTTCTCCACATCAATTCCCTATCTTCTTCTCTGTACTTGGAAACATCCTAGGCATATCTACCTCATCTCCAAATCATAGCTGTTTAAGGCTTACTTTCTCCAAAACAATGTTTTCCTTGAGGGAAGGAATTGTGTCTTATTTATCATGTTTCAAATCATACTAGAAATTTAGAACAAAAACTAATCATGCGAGAGGGTATTCTGAATGGTTTTCTCCAAACCTCTTGGGGAGTAAGAATATGATAATTAGACTTGGTGCTTGTCAATTAAATGTGGGGGAAACTTGGTCATAGAAATTTAGACTTGAAGAGAGCATAAGTACCTTTAGTAAGTATGAAAATGATTCTCAGTTCATAAAAAATAGAATAAAAGTCAGGTTAGTGTGAGAAATATGTATTTTTCATAAGGACGAGGTTGAGTAATCTTCAATAAGAATGTAATAGATTTAGTGACACATTGGTTTAATTTTGGAGCTCTTAGAAAAACAGCTATGGCCAAGAATAAAAATCCTTATCCCTACTGTAGCCACATCTCAACCTTTCCTTTCTTAAACCCTCACATAAGGCCTAAAACGTAGGAGAAACTAAGATCAGAGTATGCCCCTTCTTCCTACTGAAAGAAGTAATTGACATTCAAAGGATTCATATTCTATATAAGCAACAAAAAGAAATTGAGGGTTGGGCCTCATGGTGCTTGCTTATAATTCCAGCAACTCAGCAGGCTGAGGCAGGAGGATCTCAAGTTTTCGGCCATAGGCAACCTGTGAGACTTAGCAAGACTCTGTCACAAAATAAAAAATAATTAAAAAGAGGCTGGGGGGGGCAGCTCAGTGGTAGAGCACTTGCCTAGCATGCACAAGGGCCTGGGTTCAACCTCCAGTACTGAAAAAAGACAAGAGAAGACAAGAGAAGAAAAGAAAAAAGAAAAGAAAAGAAAAGAAAAAGAAAAGAAGGAAGAAAGGAAAGAACAAAAGAAAGAAAAAAGAAAGAAAAGCCTAGAAATAAGGAGGCCAACTAGGAAATTAGCTAATCTAGAAATTACCCAATAGGAAAAGCACAGAGCAATAGGAAGAGGAAAAATGGTCACTAATATTTGGAAGGAAGAAATTATTTGGAAGGAAAAATATGGCAAACTGGATAAAATGATATTAGGAATAAGAAAGAGAAAAGTGAAAAATGACTCCAAGATTTCCATCCAGGATGATACTAAAAGCAATGGACAAGGAAAACCAAATTTAAGTGGGAGATGATGAGTAAGTTTTGGACTTGTGTTTTATGATGAGGGCAGCATATCCAACTAGCAGTGTCCTGGATACCACAGAAAGCGAACACATTCTTACAGATAATAGTTCTAGGAATGGGACACAAATCTGGTTAATATGGATGGTAAATTTAGCTACCTTTCAGATACTTCACTGTTCAAAAGTCTATCCTCATGTCACTCTTACTTGAAGAAGGGAAAATCTAGTAAGAGTGTTTTCTCTATTTTAGATTTCAAATGCCTTTTGATCTGCAGATTTGAAAAGGAGTTGTTGTTAGGTGCCGTTGAGTTGGTGTCTGACTCATAGCAACCCTATGTACAATAGATGAAAGACTATTACCAGAGCTTCTCTGCTACTCATAAGGTTTACAATGGCTGTTTTTTGAGGGTGGGTTGCTGGGTGCTTCTCCCAATCCTACAGGGCCTGGTGTTCCCAGGTGGTCTCCCATCCGAGTTCTAACCAGGTCCGACCCTGTTTAGCTTCTGAGATCTGATGAGATTGGCTGCCTCAGTAATATGGCTGTAGGCTTGAAAAGGAATTAGAAATAACAAAATGCAAAAAGCTATTCCTCCATGCAATTACTTATACACGTATTGGAAACCTCAAATAAATTGTGTTTGAGGGAATTGCAGGCCGTACTCTTTACTGAAGCCTTGGCTAAACTTCAGATAAGCAAGCCTTGAAATAGTTCAACAGTCACCACCAGCAGCTGCAAGGCTAATGCTTTCATTTCCTTTCTAGAGAATCTGAGCCTTTTGTGCTTTGAAGAAAGATCTCACATAGCAGAAATATGACCAAAAGGCACAATGAATTGTTATTTTGTTTGTTTCATGATGTAGACAAGTGCCAGGATACATCTCACAATTATCTATTTTCTACAATTTCCCAGGATAGCAAACCACTCAATCCTGGTATTCAAAATTAATCATAAAACAAAGATATAGCTCACATTCTAGGGCCTGTTAGAAATCACCCACTGTATCTGCTTTATTGTGCAGATTTAAAAATCATTGGTATGAAATGAAATTGTAACCTGTCCAGATTATTGGCATAGTTGGATCTGAAACAAAGTTCTTAATACTCTACTCAGTGCTACTTGCAGTACCATGAGCTATACTCCCTTATGAATATTAGTTGAAAATTCTTTTAAGATAGGAAGATATCAGGATACTTCCAGTTTAAGATGGTGGATTAAAAGCAGCCTCCAGTGTGATGTGATAAAACAAAGAACTTAGAATAGGAAGGAATGGACTCTTTTCCAAAGAAAGTCTGGAGAAACACAGAAACCATGGAAGGGATTGTAAGATTGTCTCAGGTTGCAGAACGTAGCTGAACAGCAAGCAGGACTGAGCAGGACACATCTTCAGCCACAGTTTCCCATGGGGGAGGGAAAACAGAGACCTTTTCTAAAGAAGTAAGCCAGACCACCCTGACCATCAGACTGGCAGTCCCACAGGAAAAACTCACAGTCTTTCAAGCCCTTGAACTCTTGTAGGGACTTGGTCAGACTGTGGCTTTTCCTGACTAGGGGGTTCACCACTGGAGAAGGGACTCTTTCCCATGCTATATCTCGAGGTGGACTAACGTGGGAACCTATTGTGTGGGACTGAGGTACCCACAGGGCCTAAAGACAGAATTATTACCAGTGGGGAACCTGAGGGTGATCTGCCATAGCCGCAGCATGCTACACAGTTGCAACAAGCAGTTGCAACAGGAGGGTAGGTAGGGTCACTGCCACACTGAGGGGTTCTGTCAGCAAGAGGCTTGGGAGATTTGCTCAGAAGCAAGCCCCACCCCTGGCAGAAGAAACTGCCCCATTTCCTGAGGGGAACTACAGAGTCTGTCAACTCTGTCAGATAGAAAGACTCTATCCTGACCACCACCTCTGCCTATCAGAGGCCACAGAAAAAAAGCCCTTCCAGTACTTTACTTCTTTTTCTTTTTTTAAAAATTCTTTTTGTGCTGGCGATTGAAGATAGGGCTTTGCATGGAGTAGGTGCTATGCCACAGTGTAGTATTCCCAGTCTTTTTTCTTATTTTTGCTTGGAGATGGGGTCACTTTGAATTGTGTGGGCTGCGTCTGGCCTGAGGGTCAAGATCCTCCTGCCTGTTCCCAGAGATGCTGGGGCTTCAGGGGAGCAAGTTGGTGTCTACCTCTTTTTTATTTTTCCTATCCTCCCTTTTTTCATTGTTAATTGTCATTTCCTCATTTCCCTTTTTCTAATGTAATTTTTATCCTTTTTTCTTAGTTAAAAAACCCTTTTCTGCCTGTGTATCTTTCTTTTTTCTATTTACTGTACTTTTAAAATATTTTAGATTCATTATTTCCTATAATTCTGCTTATTGTTGTTAGGTTGGGTCCAACTCATGGCAACCCTATGTACAACAATCAAGTTGCCATCAAGTTGGGTCCAATTCATGGCAACCCTATGTACAACAGAAAGAAACACTGACTGACGTGGTGCACTGTTGTCAGTGCTTCTCTGCTGTTCATAGGGTTTTTAATAGCTGATTGTTTTGGGAGTGACTGCTGGGTCCTTCTCCCAAGCTTATAACACCAAGTATTTCCAGGTGGTCTTCCATTCAAGTTCTAACCAGTCCTAACCCTGATTACCTTCTGAGATCTGATGAGATGGGACACCAGGATGTTGTGGCTATAGACACTCCTCTGCTTATGTTTACCTAATTCTGTTTACACATCATTTTCCCTATTGTGTAATCTTTTTTTACCTGTAGCTCCTTTCCCTCCCTCTTCCTAACATGCATTTCCTTTCTAGGCTTTCTTTTTCCTTCCCTTTACTTCACTCTTGAGGCATCTTCTGTCACCTTTTTCTTTTCCTCCTCTTCTTACTTCAGACAAATACTATTTATACCTTCACACTACATATGTTGTAACTTCATAGCTTACACTATATTATTATTGCAATTCTTTGTTCTATGGACATTGGTGGTGCAACAGAGGACTGTAAATGATTTTAATTTCATTTCTATATCAGGTTTGGGCTGGGATTTAGCTCAGTTGGTAGAGTGCTGTGCTGCAGTCTCTGAGGTCCCGAGTTCAAGTCCCAGCACCACAAAAATGGGAGAAGGACCTGGCAATCCACTCCCAAGGCAATCCCGAAACAGTCTGCCATTGAAAACCCTATGAGGGTCGCTATGAGTCAGATGCCGACTCGACGGCACCTAACAACAACATATCAGGTTTGATCAGATATCGTGCCTGCTATAGTGGTTTATCTTCCTCCCTGGGAGTGGCACTGGAGTTTATGATCTCAAGAGAAACTCACTCTCTAAGACTTCCAAATAAATAAGGAAGTGATATCCACTCCTACAGATGCACAGATCACAAATAAGAAACATAAAAAAGCAATGCAAAGCATCTCCTCCAAAAGATCATGATTCTTTATCCACAGAATTAAAAAATACTGAAATAGTTGAAAAATCAGATAAAGAATTTAAAAGTTTATTTATAAAAATGATCAAGGACTTCAAAAAGGACACAAACAAGCAAATGAATGATGTAAGGAAATCAATATAGGACCTGGATTATAAAGTCACCAATGTAGAAAAAAATGTCAGCAAAATGCATAAGAAATTCAGCAAGGAAATTGAAATTTTTGAAAAATAACCAAATTTTGAAAATGATGAACTCAATAGAGCAAATAAAAAACACAGTGGACAGCATCACCACTAGACTAGATGAAGCAGAAGATAGAATTTCAGGGACAGAAGACAAAGTTGAGGAAATATTACATTCAGATACTAACAAAGAAAAAAATAGAAGAACATGAACACAATGTTGAAGAACCTTGGGGCATGATCCAGAGGCCAAACCTAAGAATCCATGGGATAGAAGGAGCTGAGATTAAAAAAAAATAAAGGAATAGAAAAGTAATTCGTTGAAATTATAGCAGAAAATTTCCTAAATCTGGAGAAAGAAATGGACAACCAACCACAAGAGGCATTTAGAACACCAAACAGACATGACCAGGAAAGAACCTCCCCACAACACATAATAATTGAAATACCACAATTATAGAACAAAGAAATAATATTGAAAGCTGCAAGAGAAAAAAACCCAACTTATTTACAAAGGAAAACCCATCAGAATTACATCAAACCTCTCAGTACAAACCCTAAAATCTAGGAAAAGATGGAATGATATATTTCAAGCCCTAAAAGTAAATAATTGCCAGCCAAGATTATTATAGCCATCAAAGCTATCATTTAAAATTGAGAAAAATAAAGACACCCCAAGACCACCAAGCCAGCACTGCAGAAGATACATAAAGGAATACTATATCCATAGGAAGAAGAAAGACAGTCTCCACCATGGGACCACAGGAAAGAATAAAGTTCATGGGAGGAACAAACTAAAGAGAACTAGGAGAGAATCAATCATATCTAACTCAAAACCCAGCAAATCTTGAATATAAACAAGAGAAAATTAAAAGAACAAATAGTTTATCAACCAAACAGAAAAACATGAAGTAGAATTACAAAAACCAGTAAACCTCCTTCAATAATAACTCCAAACACAAATGGCCTTAGCTCTCCAATTAAAAGTCATAGATTAGTAGACTTGATTAAAAGTCAAGACTCAGAATTTGTTGTCTGTACAAAACACATCTTACTGGCAAGGCCACCCACAGACTAAAAGTAAAACCATGTAAATTGATATAGTAAGCAATTTGAAGCCAAAAAACAAAACAAAACAAAACAAACAAACAAACAAAAAACAGAGGAGTAGCCATCCTTATATCAGACAAAGTAGTTAAAACTTGTCTGCAGAGAAAAAAGTCACTTCATATTAATCAAAGGAACATTCAACCAAGTAGGTATAATGATTATAAATATATATGCACTGAACATTGGTGCAACCAACTTCATTAAAACATAATACTGGACTTAAAGGGACAGATAGGTCCACCAATAGTGGGTGACTTCAATATCTCACTCTCATTGATAGATGGAACATCCAGACAAAAAAATAACAGAGAAACATCAGAGTTAAACACAACAATAGATCAAATGGGCCTATGCCATCCACAATTTACACAATATACATTCTTCTTGGCAGCCCATGGAACTTTCTCTAAAATAAGTCACATATTAGGCCATAGGTTAAGTCTTAACAGATATACAAAAATCAAAATAATTTCATGTATCTTATCAGACCACAATATAATAAAACTATAAAGAGATATTATAGAAAATATACAAATATCTGGAGAATGAGCAATACACTCTTAAATGATCTATGGGTACTTCAAGAAATCAGAGAGGAAATTAAAAAAATATTCTTAGGGTTAAATGAAAATGAAAACACAGCCTACCAGAACCTTTGGAATAAAACAAAGGTGGTTCTAAGAAGGAAGTTTATAGCTATGAGTGCCTACATTAACAAATTAGAGTGGGCTCAGATAAATAACTTAATGAAGCTCTCAAGCTTTTAGAAAAAGAACAAACAAAACCTCAAAACAGTAGATGGAAAGAAATAATAAAGATCAGAGTAGAAATTAGTGAAATGGAGTCTAAAAGAACAATAAAAAGAACTGATGAAACAAAGAACTGGTTCTTTGAAGATAACCAAGATCAACAAATCCGTAGCTAAATTAACAAAAAGGAAGAGAGAGAAGACTCAAATTAATAAAATCGTAGTTGAAAAGGGGACATTAAAATAGATATCAATGAAATCCAGAGAATCATTAAGGACTATTTTGAAAAATTATGTTCTAAGAACTGGAAAACTTAGATGAGGTGGATAAATTCCTAGACATATATAACCTGCCAAAATTAAGTCAAGAGGATATTAACAACTCAAACAGATCTATAATGAGCTGCAGAATCAAAATAGAAATAAAGAGTCTCCCAAAAAAGAAAATCCCATGACAAGATGGATTCACTGCTGAATTCTATAAGACCTTTTAAAAAGAATTAACACTAATGCTTCTCAAGCTATTTCATAAAATACAAATGGAAAAAAAAAAAAACACTACCACATTTATTCTATGAAGCCAGTATTACCCTGACAGCAAAGCCAGATAAGGATATATCAAAAAAGGAAAACTACAGGCCAATTTCCCTGATGAACCTAGATGCAAAAATCTTTAATAAAATACTTGAAAATAAAATTCAGCAACACATTAAAAACCATACACCATGATTAAGTTGGTTTCATTCTAGAGATGCAAAGCTGGTTCAACATATACTGGACAATAACTGTAATACACCACATAAATAGACTTAGAAATGACATAGTCCTATCAGTAGATGTAGAACAGGCCTTCAGTAAAGTTCAATGTAGTTTTATAATAAAAGCCTTGAGGAAACCAGGAATTGAAGGAACATAGCTCAACCTAATAAAGGCAATACATGAAAAACCTACATCCAAATTCATAGTAAATGGGGGAAATTGAAAACATTTTCCCTAAGATCAGGAACAAGACGAGGGTGACCATTGTCTCCCTTGCTATTCAATGTAGTAATTGAACTATTAGCCATAGCAATAAGATAAGAAAAAGTAATAAAATGGATATGCTTAAAAGATCCTAAAGACTCCATTAGAAAACTCTTAGAGCCAGTAAACACTTTCAGTAAAGTAGCAGGATACAAAATTAAGAAACAAAAATCATTAGCCTTTCTTTATATCAATAATGACAAGGTAGACAAAGAAACCAGGGAAGGAACCCTATTTACAATAGCATCAAAAGAAATAAATACCTGGGAATAACCCTAACCAAGGAAATGAAGGACTTCTTCAATGAAAACTTTAAAACATAAAGAAAGAAATTGAAGAAGACATCATAAGGTAGAAAGGTCTCCCATGCTCATGGGTTGGAAGAATTAATATTGTGAAAATGGCCATATTATCAAAAACAATATATAGATTTAATGGAGTCTTCATCAAAATCTCAATGATGTTCTTCACAGAAATAGAGAAAACAATCCTAAAATTCATATGAAAGCACAAAAGACCCTGAAATGCTAAAGTGATCTTGAGCTGAGAAAACAATGCAGGGAGCATCACATTTCCTGATTTAAAATTATACTGCAAAGCTATAGTAACAAAAATTGCATGGTACTGTACAAAAACAGAGACATGTAGGAATGGAACAGAATTGAGGATCCATAATAAACTCACAGGTGTAGACACCTGATATTCAAAAAATGTGTCAAAAATATAAGTTGTGGAAATGACACTCTCTGCAACAAATTGTTCAGGGAAAACTCGATATCTTCATATAGAAGGCTGAAACCACAGTTTTCTCTCCCATCTTGTACAAAAATCAGTACAAATAGATCAAAGACCTTAACATAAAATCTGAAACTTTGAAAGTGCTAGAAGAAAACAAAAAGAAAATGCTTCCAGACATAAGCATAGACAACAATTTTCTGAATAGGACCCCAAGCACAGGAAACAATAGCAAGAATGGAAAATGAGATTGCATTAACTTAAAAAGCTTCTGCATAGCAAAGGACACAATTACCAGAGTGAAGAGAAAGCCTACAGAATGGGAGAATATCTTTGGCAGCTATACATCAGACTAGGAATTAATATCTAGAATATACAAAGAGCTCAAAAAATCAAATACCAAAAAACCAAAGTGTCCAAACAAAAAATGGCCAAAAGAATCAACCAGAGACTTCTCAAAAGAAGAAATGCAAATAGACAACAATCATGAAAAGAGTGTTCAGCATCCTTAGCTATCAGGGAAATACAAATCAAAACTACATTGAGATACCATTTCACCCCAGTCAGAATGGCTACCACCAACTAAACAACAACAAACAGTGGCAAGGATGTGGTGAGAAAAGGAATCCTTATGCACTGCTGGTGGGAATGCAGATTGGTTCAGTCATTATGGAAATCAGTATAGAGGTTTCTCAAAAACTAAAAATGTAACTACCATATGACCTGGCTATATCACTCCTTGGTAGCTATCCAAAGGAATATAAGTCAATATACCACAAAGATGCCAGCTTATACATGTTTATTGCAGCTTTGTTCACAGTAGCCAAGGTATGGAATCAACCTAAGTGTCCATCAACAGATGAGTAGATGAACAAATTATGGTATATATACAGCATGGAGTTTTTTTTTTTTTCAGTTATAAAGAAGGACAAAATTATGGTATTTCCTGGAAAATAGGTGGAACTAGAGATCATCGTTTTAAGTGAAATAAGCTAGACCCAGAAAGATAAACATTGCATGTTTTCTCTCATATGTGGATGTGGATGTTAGACATATATATATATATATATATATATATATATATATATATATATAATTTGTTATTAAAACATACAGGATATGGAAATAGAAAGGGCCTATGTATGTAATGTTTAGTTGCAACCCATACTGAATGCTGTGATCTTCCATTATGGGTTGCAACTAAACATCGACAAAACAAAAATCCTTACAACTTGGTCAGTATGGAACTTCACAATAAACGGAAAAAAGATTGAGGTAGTCCAAGATTTTGCTTTGTTTGCCTTATAATCAACACCTGTGGAAGCAGCAGTCAAGAAATCAAAAGACACATTGCTAGGAAAAGCTGTGGCAAAAGATCTCTTTAGAGTATTGAAAAGTAAAGATGTCACATTGAAGACAAAGGTGCATCTGACTCATGCCATGGTATTTTCAGTCACATCATATGGTTGTGAAAGCTGGACATTGAACAAGAGAGACAGAAAAAGAATTGATGCTTTTGAATTATGGTGCTGGAGGCCTCTCTTGAATATACCATGGACTGCCAAAAGAACCAACAGATCTGTCCTAGAAGAAGTGCAACCTGAGTGCTCCTTGGAAGCAAGAATGGCCAGAGTGCATCTTACATATTTTGGACATACGGACAGTCAGGAGATATCAATCCCTTGATAAAGACATCAAGTTTGGGAGAGTGGCAGGTCAACGAAACAAAGGAAAACCCTCCACCAGATGCATTGACACAGTGTCTGCAACAATGGGCTTAAACATAAATAAGATCATGTGCCTGGCACAGAGTCAGGGAGTGTTCTGTTCTGCTGTACATAGAGTTGCTATGAGTTGGACTTGACTTGACAGCACCTAACAAGAACAACAACATGTAGGGAAAGATAATAGACTAAAGGAAAGGGTGAGGGGGCAAGAAGAAACGGGAGAAAAGAAAGGAAATATCACGTATGTTGCCTTTAATGCAAAATCAGGATGTACACATATAGATAGGTATACTCACAAAAAAAGACATACAAGTAGAATGGGGCCATCAGTGGGGAGAGAGGGTAGTGGAGGGTGGTCATGACAAGGTAAGGGGAAGTGAACATGAGTAATGTACAATAAAATGCATGTATAGAGATGTCATATTGAGATGCATTAAGTTGTATGTTTAAAATTACAATTAAGATTACTAGAAGTAAATGAATAAAAAATAAAAAATAAAATGGGTATGTAATAATTTTTTAAAGATAGGAAAATATCAATTGACTATGATTTTTCTTATTTATTCAACTTACCGGTATCTTATACTGTTGGGGTTTTCTGTTACATTCTCAAAGTATCTAGTTAACCCTGGGCAATCTCCAGTTGACCAACAAAGATTTGGCTGATTTCACAAGATATCTAAGACAAGCATTTTGATAGTATCTTTTTTGTTACTGAATGTCCTGACTGATTATGAGATCAACTTCTGGTTTCCATGGCTAATAATAATAATAATAAGGTAATTTGGATTTCTTAAGGTTTTTTTTTTCTTTTTTTCTTTTTGGTAATAGGAGGCCGTGTGTGTGTGTGTGTATGTGTGTGTGTGTGTGTGTGCGCGTGTGTGTCTTTAAACTTAAGGGAGACTTGATAATTACCCTCTACTTATAATAGTTGTTTTACATATAAGTACTTATTTGTGCATGAAATATTTATTTATGTATATTTACTTATAATGCCTGTATAGTTGTATAATGCCTATAGTTGTTTTACATATAAGTACTTATTTGTGCATGAAATATTTATTTATGTATATTTACTTATAATGCCTGCAGCAGTAGCCCTGTGGCATTTGATCCCATCAGATCTCAGAAGCTAAGCAGGGTCAGGCCTGGTTAGTACTTGGATGGGAGACTGCCTGGGAACACCAGGTGCTGTAACCTTGGGAGATGGACCTGTCAACCCACTCCCAAAAATCAGTCCGCCATTGAAAACCCTATGAACAGCAGAGAAGCATTGACAATAGTGTTGTACGCAGGGTCGCTATGAGTGGGACACTGACTCAATGGCACCTAACAAAGCAACATTTACTTATAATAGCAGTTTTATATATAAAACATACATTTATGTATGAAAATGTTTTTCAAGTTATAGTATTCGTTGCCAATAACACCTCTTCTCCAACTCCAGTGGTGCAATGGAAACTCCCATACTCCTGCCCAGACTCGGGTTGCACAATGGCAGCTTCAGTCCAGGAAGATGAGAGGAAGCAGGGAAGAGAGGCTGATGTAGTCTTACAGTGTCAGCTTCTGTCAGCTTATTGGGTTCAGGGAAGTGATATATATTTTTTTCAGTTCTCGTTTTTTATTAACATACATTAATTGTACATATTAATGGGATTTACAGTGACATTTCCATACATGCACATAGCATACACAGACCATAGCCATTCACCCTTGTCCCCTCACCTTGTTCCCTCCATCCAGAAAACTTCCCCGTCCCTAGTAATTACTATTCTATTTTCAGGATGACTTTGTCTTTAGTTTTGACATGTGAGGGAGAATATGCAACACTGTCTTTCCCTGTGGGTTTATTTCACTTAACATGATGTCCTCCAGTTTAATTTTTGTTTACATGTGAATATTATTCTCTTGTGTATATGTGCTATACTTTATCCATTCATCTGATTATGGGCACCCAGGGTGGTTCCATATCTTAGCTAGTGTGAACAGTGCTGGACTAAACTGCTGACTTCATTTTTTTTGGACACATACCTAGGAGAGGGATAGCTGGATCATATGGTAGTTCTATTTTTAGCTTTTTGAGGAATCTTCACACTGTTCTCTATTTAAAGAGTTCACCTATGAGGAACCCAAGTGAAAGTAAAACACCTGTAGACTGTGATGGTGATTGAGACATCTGGTGGCAGCAAGAGCCCTTTTGTCAATGAGGAGAGTAAAGAGAGAGCCCTACACAGAACAAAATGTCTGTTAGTTAATCTGAGTATTGTGGACAAAGTCCTGGGATCATCCTTATTTTGCACAATTTGGTACTGCACCCACAACCCCAAGGACTTGAATTAATTTTCTCCTTACTATTTCAGTAAACACATCTAGTTCATCTAAATATATGAGTAGGACCTGACACTGTGGCATCTAACAATAGTAACAACAACAAAGCAGGCTACAAATTGAACAAATTACAAAACAGAATATCCCTAGTTGGAATGGTTTCCAGATCCCACAACTCAGGTTATAAACCAATGCATTATATCAGTATTTTTGCCTCCATATGTTTTCATAACCATGTTGAATTACCATGCAACTCTCTAATTCAGCTTATTGGACAAATGTGGTACATGAAGTTCAAGAATTCAGCCTCTGGTCACAATCATGTCTAACGCAGAAATGCAGTCATCTGCACATTATAATTCCAGTTGATGGAATTTCTATTATAGTTTCAGGCTATTACAATGTTTTCCATTTCCAACTGCTAGTATGAGATCTTCAGGTAGAGTTGAGTTATCCATTACTTAAACTTAAATAGCTCTTTTACTTTCCAAACTACATAAAAAACTGTTTTTCTTGTAAGTCCGTGACTCACAAATTCAATATGTTTGGATCATTTTCTAACGAGGTGAACATCATTTTCTCTTGTCCAAATTTATCTGGTTCACATAGAACCAGGACACTGGGTTCATTAAAGTAAAGTTTATTGAGTGTCTATTAATTCCAGGTTTATATTAGATACTATTATTGTGAAGATCACCATCCAGATGAAATCAAGAGGCATTGTAATTCCTGCATGAATCCAAGTTCCCTAGGAGTCAAAAGTTGGATACATACCCAAGATTATTTGCACAGACAGGGGTTGGGTGTGCCCTGCTATATAAAGGCTTGTTTGTACCATATAGACCTCATATATAACTTCTCAGAATTCTCTAAGAATTATCTGACTGGCTTTTTTACATTATTATTAAAAATTTGGACCGGTAAAACATCCCCTATGCAAAATATTACTTTTGTATGATTCATCCTTTCACTCCCACCAAAGGATCTTCCACTGAAGTTACTTCTACATTTATTCTGCCTTCTTTCAAATTTAGAAGGCAAGACAAGTAACCCTGGTTAAAACTTATTCCTGACAAATAGTCTTAATGAAGATTGGTCAATGCTCATCAGGCCAATATGGAGCTGGCCTACCAGCTCCTCACTCTTGAGTATGAATCTTCTTCCCTCCCACTAGATCCTATTTAAGATGGAAGCATTTCCTAGCTGAGCCAAAGCTAAACAAGGCAATGGGTTAGGGTAATGGAGAACATGGGTCAAAGTGTATTGTCAACTCTCTAACCTGCTTCCTTATACCACAGAAGGGGAAGAGACTTGTCCATCACAGATTCTCCTTAGGTTCTAGGATACACACATGAATACTCACCTACTCTTTCATGTTAGCCCATTTTCCTGCATTCCTTCCCCTTGTCTGTCCTCCTTTTAGTTCTTTTACATGTGCTTTCCTTTAGCTGGCCTGTCCTGACATGCCACCTTTCACCACAAAATAATGATTTTTTTTCTTTTGGTTTTGTGAATTGAACCTAGGGCCTTGCAAGTGGTTTACCAAGGAGCTGCACCACCATCCCCTTTTTAATTTTTTATTTTGAGACAGTCTTGCTAAGTTGTGCATGCTGTCTCTGGTGTTGGCCTCATGATCTTCCCTCCTTAGCCTCCTGAGTAGCTGGGATTACAGGTGTGTGCCATGGTGCCTGGATAGATTTTATTTTCTTGAATACATGGAGCATATTATTTCACTCTGTATTTTATTCCCTGTATATTGTATCACTTACCTTTATAAAAATGAGCAGTTTTAGCTCTACTCTTGAATCAGATTGTAATTTGACAGTTTGGCCTGACTTTTTGTGTGTGTGTGTGGTAATGGGGGTTGAACCCAGGGCCTTGTACTTGGATGCTTTGCAAGTGCTGTACCACTTAGCTGCACTGCCCCCCCTCCCCCCCCCGCCAGCCCCCTTTACCTTTTTAAGATAGGAGCTCACTAAATTACATAGACTGCTTCTGGTCTCGAACTTGTGATCCTCCTGCCTCTGCCTCCTGAGCTGCTGGGATTACAGGCATGCACCACCATGCCCAGATATGGCCTGACTTTCAATCTCTGTTACATTTACAATATACATTCTCCTATTTATGTAATCCCAGAAACCATTATTCCGCTTTCATTTATGATACTCTGTAGTATACTATGACTAACCTGAAAAGATAATTTATTGAAACTATCAAATGAAGAATTTTCAGTGCTCAGACAGATTTGGAAATAGATCAAGATCCTACTGGCCAGAGTACAGAGACCTTATACTACATGGGTCATTGGGCAAAGGAGCAGGAGTATACTAGACCTAGACGTGAGGTGGTTCTGGACTTGCGCAAACACAACTTTATAACAACAGTCAGAGGGATTTGATTCCCAATAACTTGATTACATTTCAAGACAAAGTGCAACATTCTTTAAGAGAATACAGAAATACCTAGCATCAGTAATGTAAAATCCACAATTCTCAGCATTCTTTCACAATATTGTATAAACAAAGTAGTAGGAACTTGTGATTTGGAAGACAATATCAATTAATGGAAATCTATAGGAATCATACTTGTTATTTCACTTTTGACTACTAGTTTCATCATCTTTGTCATTTCTGAACCATATTTTAGATTAAATAAATAATTAATTAATTAATTTTCAGTACTAGGGCTGAACTCAGGGCTTTATGCATACTTTGCTCTACCTCTGAGCTGTACCTCCAGCCCTCTTTTTAAATTAATTAATTAATTAATTAATTAATTAATTAATTAATTTTTGTGGTACTGGGGGTTGAACCCAGGGCTTCTGCTTTCATGTTTTGCAAGAGCTGTACCACTGAGCTTCACCTCCAGCCCATATTTTCACTTTTTTGAGACAGGGTCTCGCCAAATTATGCAGGCTGCCCCTGGCCTTGAGTTTGTGATCTTCCTGCTTCTGCCTCTGGAGTTGCTGGGATTATAAGCATGAACCACTGTGCCTGGTTTTGAGTTCCCATTTTAGAAAGTTTCAAAAGTATACACGGTAAGAAGATAGAATGGAAAATACGAAAATTACTCAAAATTGAAATTGTAAAGAAGAAAAACATAACATATGACATAAAAGTATATAGGATAGAATCAATCACAGATTGTTGTTGTTAGGTACTGTTGAGTAGGTATCTGACTCATAGTGACCCTACATACAACAGGTGAAGCACTATTGTCAGTGCTTCCCTGCTATTCATAGAGTTTTCAATGGCAGATTGTTTTTTGGGAATGGGCTGTTGGGTCCTTCTCCCAAGTCTACAGCACCTGGTGTTCCCAGGCAATCTCTCATCCAAGTACTAATCAGATCTGACCCTGCTTAGCTTTCCAGATCTGATGGGCGATGCCACAGGCAATCACAGATTAGACATTACAAACCAAAGAAACAAAAAAATCAGTGAATTCAAATATGTAGCAACAGAAACAATTTAAAAAATGAGAGAGGCTCAGTGATCTAACATATGTGTAAATGGAGTCCTAGAAAGAGACAAGAGGAAGGAAGGATCAGAAAGAGTGGTAGGAAGTTTTAGAAAAAAAATTAGAAGAAATAAAAGTCTACATTTTTTTCAAATTTAATGAAAACTACAAACCCACAGGTATAAAAAATTCAATGAACCTTAAGTAGAATAAACATTAAGGAAAACAAAACAATAAAAAACCTCACCAAGGCAAAAATACATCAAGTGGCACAAAATCAGTATCAAAAAGACAAATCTTAAAAACCAGAGAAAAAGACACATTCATGTGCATAAAGCTAATCAAAGGAAGAGAGGAGGTAAGAATGATAAAAGACATCTGAATCTATGTAATCTAGAGAAAATGGAGTGATATCTGTAAATTGCTTACAAAAAACCCTATCAATCTAGAATTCTATACCTTGTGCAAATGAAATAATGACAGTTACAAATGAAAATAATCGAGAGAAATTTCCAAAAAACTTGAATAACCTATGACTCAAAGCAAAAATCACAAAGGCATTTACAAATATTGAGAGGAATCAAAGTAAAATTAAATAAATAAAAATTTGTAGGATGAAGCCAAAGCAGTATTTATAGGAAAATTATAGCAA
>VMDO01006504.1:24329-60086 GCA_007922755.1 Pedetes capensis
AAAAAAAAAAAAAAAAAAAAAAAAAAAAAAGAAATAATATAAGAAGCAAGGAGGAGGAGATCAGCCAGTCACTCGGTGAAGGTAGGCTGAGGAATTGTCACGGGTAATGGTCAAAAGGTAATGAAAAGATAAAAAAGAAAGAAAATAGTCAAAGTTAAAGTTCTAAAACTGAGGATAGAAACACAATAGAGAAAAATCTACCAACCCCAAAATTTGTTCTTTAAAAAGATCAATAAATCTGACAAACTTCTAGTTAGGTTGAGCAAGAATAAAAGAGAGATGACACATCTTTATCAGGAATTAATGATGGCACATCATTATATGTGGTACAGATAATAAAGGGGAGGAAGTAATATTGTGGGAAATTTTATTTTAACAAATTTGACAATTTAGATGGAACTGACAAATTCCTTTAAAGACACAAACTAATAAAGTTCAATTGAGGAACAGATAACCTTGCAGGTCTATATAAAGCCTCATGTGGAGATGCATACTGCCAAATTCATCGCTAGGGAAATTTAAACTGAATCTACAGAAACATAACACTATATTAGTGGTTCTAATAGGGGTAGGAGCAGTGTTTGCAGAGAGTTTTGGTAGCTGTTACTGGAGGGTTGCTACTGGCATCTAGTGGGCAGAGGACTATACTCAGGACAAAAATGTTGTTGTTGTTGTTGTTGTTAGGTGCCGTCGAGTCGGTATCTGACTCATAGCGACCCTCATAGGGTTTTCAATGGCAGACTGTTTCGGGATTGCCTAGGGAGTGGATTGCCAGGTCCTTCTCCCATTTTTGCGGTGCTGAGAATTGAACTCGGGACCTGAGAGACTGCAGCGCAGCACTCTACCCACTGAGTTAAATCCCATCCGGGACAAAAATGATGTAGTCCAAAATGTCAGTAGTGCTGAGGTTGAGGTTAAGAAATCTGGCACCACACATGCACCAGAATAGCTAAAATTAAAATGATTTACAATGCCAATCTTGGCAAAGATGTAGAGAAAAAGGAATTCACATTATGCTGGTGAGAATGAAAAGTGTTACACAATTTTTGGAAAATAGTTTCTTGCAGTGTTAAATATAGGCTTATCATAGCCAATAATCCTACAGATAGATATTTATTCAAGAAAGATGAAAACTTAAGTCCACACAAAGACTTGTGTATTTTACTAGCCACTTTATTCATATTAGCCATAAACTGTGAAGAATTCAAATGTTTATCAACTGCTGAATGGATAAACAAATTGTTGTTAGGTATGGTCGAGTTGGTATCCAACTCATAGCGATCCTACCTACAACAGGGGAAACACTATTGTCAGTGCTTCTCTGCTGTTCAAAGGGTTTTCAATGATGGTTTGATTTTTGGGAGTGGGTTGTCAGGTCTTTCTCCCAAGGCTACAGCACCTGGTGTTCCCAGGGGGTCTCCCATCCAAGTACTAACCAGGCCTGACCCTGCTTAGCTTCCCAGATCTGACGGGATCAGATACCATAGGGCTAAGGCTGCAGGTATAAACAGATCATGATATATCTAAACAAAACCCTATGAGGGTCTCTATGAGTGGGACACGACTTGATGGCACCCAACAACTACAAACAATGGAACACTACTTAGCAAGCAAATGGAATAAACTACTAATACATGCAACACCATAGATGAATCTCAAAAGCATTAACTTAAGTGAAGGAAGCCATAACCCCAAAGGCTTTGTTGTTGTTGTTAGATGCTGTCCAGTCATGTCCTACTCATAGCGACCCTCATAGGGTTTTCAATGGCTGACTGTTTCGGGATTGCCTCGGGAGTGGATTGCCATGTCCTTCTCCCATTTTTGAGGTGCTGGGAATTGAACTTGGGACCTCAGAGACTGCAGAGCAGCTAGGATTTAAATACAGGCTGGGATTTAGCTCAGTTGGTAGAGCACAGCTCTGCAGTTAGAATCCTGACTGAGAAGGAACTGAGTAGTCTAGGTCTGGAGCTACCTGGATTCCAAAGTACAATAAGGCACCCTTGGAAACCAAAAACAAATGAACCATTCCAGAGTACTAGTGACAGCTCCCCAGCTCACATTCACAGAGTGACTGGCTGGTCTCCTCCTTGCTTCTCACAAGTAACTTGTTTATTTCTTTCTTTCTTTTTGGGGAACCACTCTTTAATACCTCCCAACTTTACTTTCTCACATACTTTCTCTTTTCTTATCTTTATCCTTACCATCTTTCAAAAACTAGCTCCAGCTCCTTTTTAATGGTAATACTGTCTTTAGACCCAAGGAGCTTACTTTAGGGATGCTTTAAAAAATTTTTTAAAAAAGGGGTTGAGGGTATGCCTCAGTGGTAGAGTGCTGGCCACCACAAAACAAACAAGCAAACAAACACCATGCTTTAGAGATGTCTTTCCAAAAATATTCTGAATACTCGTAGAGTGGTACGCAGTGGTAGGCAGTACTATTTGGTTGGGGAATCAGAATGGACAAACATCTCTTTTACCTTCACCTCTCTATCTCGCTTTCAGGGTGCTTGTTTATCTTCTTGCCTTTACTCCTGCCTGTATAGTGTACTAGAAAACTCAAGTAGCTCAGGACTCCGAGGTCAAGGGTTATCCTGGACTCTGGGATTGAGCCTGTGTTCCAGGAGGGTGAGTGGTTACCCCTATTGGCTGATACATTATTTACTCTATGGGGTCATGTGAGTTTGTGCCAACAAAATTGGTCTAAAAGTTAATTTGGGGAAATTCTTGTTTATATGGGACATAGGACTGTGGGCTCATGACTCGGTCATTTGGGCTTGAGCTGCCATATGTTGGCCAGTGTGCCAACTCTTGCCCGTGTTCCAGTTGTAGCCTTGTTCAGGCCTACAGCACCTTACCCTTTCTGTAGACTCCACGTGTTATGGGATGCAGTGGTATAAGTGTGGCTAAGCCTATGTCCTCTAAAGGTGTCTATCACCATTGCTCTGCTGTGCCAATTGCTTCTTCCCAGTGGATGACTGATTTATACAGAAATGAGATGTCTGTCTGGTCTATCTTATGCCATATAGAACTAGGGCTGAAGCTTCCTCCCTCACTCTGTCCATAGGTCCCTAGTTTGAGCTTCTAGTGTAATATGTGGAAAGCAGTGGTGTGGTGATAATTTGATACCTAGCTATTCTCTAACTGCACCCTAAATATCAATTTTTCTGGTGGAGGGGTTTAAGATCTTGAAAGGATACCATATTTTAGATGTCCTTTGTATTTTCCCACTGTACCTGGATTTCTGTTACACAGTAGCATGTGATTATTTTGTTTGCTCAATTTTGTTTGATAGATTGAAAAGCCCACAGAATAGTCAATCTTCTCAATAAACCAAACATTTCATTTAGGGGATGGAATGCTTGATATTTTCTAAAAACGATGCTATTAAATAATGTTGGCTTAGTGTCCTAAGATCAGCATTCCTCAAATAAAGAAAAGTCGAATGTATATGTATGCATAGATATATGTGTGGAAGAATTTCAAATTTTGCTTTTAAAATTTAGTTCTCAGTCTATTATATGGTCAAAGACGAAGTTTTCCTTTGTTATTCCTCAAATAAAGAAAAGTAGAACATATATGTATATATAGATATATGTGTGAGGCAATTTCAAATTTTGCTTTTGAAACTTAGCTCTAAGTCTATTATAAGGTCAAAGACTAAGCCTTCCTTTTTGGCATTGTATAAACAAATCAAATATACAAACAAAAACAAGTAGCCAGATGCCATGGGGCATACCTGTAATCCCAATGACTCAGGAGGCTAAGGCAGATGGATCATGAGGTTAAGGTCAGAGGGAGCCTATGTAACTTAGTGAGACCCTGTATCAAAAAAAAAAATTTTTTTTAAACAGGGTTGAGGGTATGCCTCAGTGGTAGAGTGATGGCCTAGTATGAATAAATATGGCTGAGGCCCTGGATTCAACCCCAAATCCTGAAAAACAACATCACCGCAAAACAAACAAACAACAAAAATACCAAGTAAAGAGATACAGGTTTCCTGAATGTAAAACAAGTACCTCTTTCTTTTTTGTAAATCATTTTATCCCTTAAAAAAATACTTCTTATGGCATTGTGCTGCTCCTGACAGAAGCAATTCCGTTTTCTTTCTCTGGAATGTGGTATGGTTTTAGAGGTCAATATGATATACTTTAGTATGACATGTACGTCATTGTGAGATTTATGGAACTGACCAGAGTTTTATTGCAGCCAGATTTTTTCCCTAATAACCTAAGCCTGAAATCAACTTATATGATGAATGAACTCAATTTAAATTTCCTTTTAGCATACAGACAAATAAATAGTAAGAAAAAAAAATTCTACATTTGGAATAGATATATAGTTCCAAATCTATCAAAGCCTCCTGTTAGTAATAAAATTGAAACTTAAAGTATTTTGATTTTTGTTCTTTTTTAATCAATACATTTATCTGTATATTTGATGCAAACATTTTGTAAACCGATTTGTACTTATGTCAGAAAAAAGTCTTCAAATGTGAGTTTGGTTAAATAGAATGTGAGGGGTGCATGAGTGAAAACAGAAGGAAATGGTAGAAAAATAATGATTATAATAGAGAAAAGAAGATATATAAGATGGTTAAAAAACAAAAAAACTGGAAAAAAATAAGAAATCTTTGAAACAGTGGAGCAGCTCAAAGACATAGGAACATAGGAAGAAACAAATAACATCTTTTGTTTTATTTAATTGCCTTGAAGTGCTCAACTGTAAAAGTTTTAAATACATTAAATAGAAATACTTATTTTAATCTATGGCCATATCACCCTGAATATGCTGAGATCAGATCTGATCTGATCTCAGAATCAAAGCAGGGTTGGGCCTGGTTAGTCCTTGGATGGGAAAAATATTTATTTGAAGAATAAGATAGTAAGTTTGGGATGAGTTAAGAAACAGAAAGCCAAAGATTAAGAAAAATTTAGTAATATAGTGTGCTATTGAACATTTATTAAATGATCAAAATGGATTTTTAATTCAGAAGCACTTCCTCTAACCAATAGTGAAAAGTGGAGAGACTAGAACAAATCTTGCAGACAACTCTGAGTTCACATTTTCTGGACTACTACTTTTAGAGTAATCATTGATGACAATGCCCTGCTTTGACAAAGTTGACCACTTACATAAAATCAACAGTTAATTCTGAGCTAACATTTACATGTAAACTTTGTTATGTTCATCTGTTAGATCTTTTGGATAAAACATATATTCTAGTGTTCTGAAACATTTGTTTTACATAGTGAACTTAGATGTAACCATTAGTCTGTGGATTTTTAAAACTATGAATTAATTAAAACAATTGTTATTAAGAATATGGATGGTAAGTAACAGGTTATTTTAGTTCCATTTATGATTTTCAAAAATTTTAATTATTTGATGAAATTGAGCCATAAAGAACTGTTTTGCTTCAAACTTGCTCAGAAAAAGAACCTAAAGTATGCTATTTTCTAAACTGCACACTGACCAGATGTTCTTTTTAAAGTTGCAGAAATTTTATTAATGATTTTGGAATACTTAAATATTTCATTTTTAAAAGAGAATAAAATTTAACAATTGCAATAAATTCTTATTCCATTTGAAATTTGAGAAAACCATTACAATAAAAAAACTTTCTCAGAATTAAAACAAATTTCTTAGGATGAAAAATTGAGAACTACAGGCATATATTGCATGTCAAATTTATAGTTTAAGTGTTTTCTGGAACTCCAAAATTATATATTATTCCTTTGGAATTACTTGATGATTACATAGTAGATTTATTTCTCTTACCTGTTTAGAATAGTTAACTATGAATTTATTATAAAGGTATTGTTACAACCAAATTTCAAATATTAACCTAGTGTCAGAACCAGAAACTAAATCTTGTAACAAATCTCTGGATAAACACTTTTAAGAAAAAATTAATTTATTTTTATTGCAATGATGAACCACGTCAGGCATTTATTGAAATTTGGTGAAGACTGAATCAAATACAGTTAATTGTAAATAGTGAAATAGTGGGACAGATAAAAGCAACTGGTAAGACAGATCTGAATTCAAATTCGTGATCATGACTGTATACTGGTTTAAGTAAATGATCATAAGTTTTATATTTGTAAACTTGGGGAGGAATGTGAGAAATAATAAAATTGCATGTGTATGTTGGATAATACAAAACTTCAACCAGTCTAGAGAATTCCCAGCAGTTTGGAGGTATAACCTCAGCACTGAATTTGAGGCAAACAGATAACTCTCATTACAGAAGAGTTCAAATCAGATAGAACTAAAGCAGAATGAGTGTGTGTTTGCTTTTGCATACACACGTGCACACACACATACATACACACAAATGTGTATGTGTTTAAAATGTGCTTACAAATGGCTGGGGATATAGCTCAATGATAAAGTGGTTACCTAGCATGTGTAAAGCCCTGAGTTTGATCCCTAACACTACAAAAATGAAAAAAATATGTATTTCCAAATGTTTGGGTTAAATCCAGAGTTATATTTTCATATAGATCAAACATAAGAGGGAAGGGATGTTGAGAGATGTGAGCATTAGCACCTAAAGATAATATTAACACTCTTGAAATCTGCTTGATCAAATATTTACATATGTAGTGTATTGACCACTGAGTGACTCTAGCAATATAACCCGAGGTCTGTTACACCAATAACAATTGGGCAGTTGGTTTGCATGTTTACTTCCAAAAAACAGATTAATCTGGAAATGTAATGAGAAGCAGTACTTGAAGGACACGCATTTTTTCTGGTGACATTAGTGTGTAGGGTGGGCACATAACCAGAGCAGAGTATGGAAGAATAAAATTTTGGCATGTGAACAACTCTATCTTGGATCACTCCTTCACTAATTTTTTCCAAATTTTGTTACTTAAGCAGGTAGGAATGTCATGCTAAATCCATATTCTCAAAATATTAAACAAGGAAGCAGGGAGAACAAAACACAAAGTTAAAAAAAATTTAAGTTTATACTCTTTGGGACATCCTATAAGCAAAATAAATGAAGTGTCATTGACTTTGTACTTCATGGCTATTTTTGCAGCTCTGACAAATGTTACCCATAGGATTTATCCACTACCTGAAGTCAAGTTGTCATTCTATAGATGTAGCGTCAACTGCAACACCACAGTTCACAACACACTTGCTAACTTAGTGAATATTTTGGACCATGGGGAGAGCAGCAGAATGATTTATGAGAGTTGAAAAATTCAGACGTCAATGAACAAAAGACATTTTAGGCTCTCTGAGCAAAGATTGAAATCACTGTACATTTGCCTATTAATTTTGAAATGAAAAGTATGATGGAAAACTCCAGGGACAAACTCTTTGCCACAGCAAAACACAGCATGGAAAGCTAGTGGTAACTAATAAGACCTGTTCCTCCAAAGTAGCCACCAGAGGATGTGAAGGAGTCCCTCAAGCTTCCTGGCATGTTTTTGTTGATGGACCCAGTGCTTTTTAAATACCATTCTGGGTGTGGGACATTCATAGTGAAAGCATTGCAGATTTTCTTTGAGCACAAAGAATATAATTGCTGGGCACAGGAGAGTCTTTAGAATTATAGTCTTTTCTTTAAAAAGAAAGATACATTGGCTACAGTATATCTTAATGATGAGAAGAAGCAATGAATATCAGCCTTGCAGTCTCAGTTTAGGAAAAGGAATTAAATGACAGTCCATTTTAATGGTCAAGCTCACCAGTAAATGCAGTCTAACAGCTAGGTAGGTAGGTGTATGTATGTATGTATGTATGTTTGTATGTATGTATGTATGTATTCATTTAATCATTCATATTCATTTATTTATCATTGCTTTGTTGTCACTAAATGAACTAGATTCAAATTAACCATTAACTTAATGGGATGAAATGATCAAATGGTTGAAATGATAAAAGTTGCCAGTCAAATAAAGTATAGTTTTTCCATTGTGACCAAAGACATTGCATTAGTTTAATTAAGCTTTTGCAATTTTTCCCCAACTCAAGAAGTGGGAACCTTTAATATTAAAGTGTATAGGGAGTGGAAGCACTGTGTCTTTTAAAATTTGTTTTATTATAGCACAAAATTTAGATCATATTTTTATTATAAACTTTTCTCACATAAAATTTTATTGGTATTTCACATATGTGTTTAAATGTCATAAGTTTGGATATTTGAAGATAAGCTTGTCATAGTGCAAAACCACTTTTTATTCATTTTCTGAAATATAATACATTTTTCCTCATATTAGGTACATGCTTTTATTACCTGTGACAAGGCTTAGGACACTTGTTTGCTGCTTATGACAGACATCTGGGGTTCCCTGAAGATCAATACAATTTCACTGAACTTCAGAAGGTTCAGTTCTTATCACTAAGTTGTAAAACATGCCTGCTTTTCATTATTTGGCTTTTCCCCAGAGTGTTCTCTCTGAATCTAGGCTGAGCCATGAGGAAACACAAAATATGTCTTTTTCCTAGAGCTATGGACTAAGGCCCATAAGAAATATGCTAAACTGCTTCCTTTCAAGGCTAAACACTAATATCAATCCATCTAGATCTTTCTTTGGGCTAGGGCTCAGTTGGTAGAGTGCTGCTGTGCACATTCTGAGGCCGTGGGTTCAACCCTCAGCACTGCAAAAATGGGAGCAGTACCTGATATCCTGCTCCCAGAATCAGCCACTGAAAACCCTATGAATAGCAGAGAAACACTGACATAGTGCCAGGCATGGCAGTGTGGGGTGGTATTTTGCTCTGTTATAGTAGGGTCTCTATGAGTCAGACCCGACTCGACAGCACCAAACAACAACACAACAGATCTTTCAATGCTAACTGTGAGGCAAGTCAAATGCTAAGGAAAATTCCTTCAAGGAAAATTAAGTTATGAAACAAAAATGTAAAAGTATCCAATATAGGCTTTCTTAAGAAGAGTTTCCTGTAACATCCAAGCAAAAGATCCTCACTTGCTAATCTGACCAGGACCTTATGACAGAGAAAAGGAGGTATCTTTACTGCGCCCCTGTATTCTCACTCATTAAGTTGCTAATATGCTCTCTTAAGTTTCTAAGAAGCATTGAAAACATTTTCAAGCTGAATTGACTCTGGAACCATTTTTCAGAAATATTGCTTGTATCCAGTGTTCCTCATACCAGAAAAGTTCATCTCTTCATTAGGGCCAAGGAAAGGATTAATGTCAATAACACTAAGTATCATACCTGGCAGAGAGCAATGAACATACCCTATGATTGAAACCATCAATTTTACATAAAATCCTTAGAATCATTTACATTTATAGCTCTACATAGGGTCTGATACATACAAGAACATTATGAGAATTATTTCAATAGGAAATGTTTGAATTGTATCCTAAAATAGACATTTAGTTTAGCATCATATTTTTTACTGAGTGTATGTGTCTTGAGGAAGTTTAGGAAAACTTTCTTTGTTCTTGATCAATATGAATTTAACTTTACTTTCTATAATTCTTTATATAAATGAAGGGAATAATAAAAATCTCTTGAGACCAATAACCATGTTTTACATTACTGTATATGTTATAGCTAATCAAAACTATTTAGTAGATTTCATTGAGCTGACTGATAACTTTTTAGATATATACATGAAGGACTTTCTCACAGTAATTGAAAGAAGTTTGTATGACATTTGTCAATTTTGAAAACAAGCTACATTAGCACATATGTATTTTTATATTAGTATTTGTATCTATATTTATACCAATTTTGATATTGCTAAATATGGAGCTCTAAATCTAAATAATACTAGAATAAAAGAAGTCCAAATAATAATGCTAATATCTTAAAGGGGTAAAATTGTGGGTGATTTTAATTTTCTTTATGCCATTAAAAACAAAGTTAAAACAATCTGGTTTTGCAGATCTTAATTGGCTTTAATTGCAGTTCTTGACAGGTAGCAGTCTGGACCAAAAAATAATTCAGAATGTTCCACCCTACCACATATTCAGGTTATATGCATAGCCTAAGAAAAGGAAGTGACATACAGAAAATGGAAGTGAAGTACAGAAACTGCTGCATGGTCACAGCTCCACATTTGCTTTATTTGAACGTGGTTTGAACAGGTGGGTGCTTCTGACAGACTGAAGCTCAGTTTCTGAGATTGGTTGAAACTCAGCTATTTATTATATAGGCAAATTTCAAGTTAAAATTTTCAGTTGTTTATGTACAAAACTAGGCTGAAATTAATTATGTGAGGATTCATCTGGAGGCTTCCTCAGGCCACAATTTAGCTTGACTTGATAATAATTTCGTATATATTCTGTATTGTTTTCAATAAAGGTCAAATATCTTTATAATTAGAACAAAAACAGTGTTATAGTTTTCTATGTAACTGAGAAGGAATAAGAAATTTGGTCTTCTGTGTAATAAATAATGATTAAAGTTGTCCCTTTACAATTCCTTAATTTCTCAGGAATTTAGGACTCTTTCTTGGGCCAGTAGGAAAAGGCTTTCCCAGGATTCATGCAGACTAAAGATGGGAGACCGCCTGGGAACACCAGAAGCTGTAGGCTTGGGAGAAGGACCTGGCAACCCCCTCCCAAAAATCAATCTGCCATTGAAAACTCTATGCACAGCAAGAGAAGCACTGACAATGGTGTTTCCCCTGTTGTACAGAGGGTCGCTATGAGTCGGATACCGACTCGACGGCACCTAACAACAACAACAACAATGATACGGGCATGCACAGCACTGAGGGCTTCTCATTCCAGAACTTTCTGCAGACATGCGATTTGACTTCTGAGGTAAGGGAGGCTCAGCATTGCCAACAGGTGACAAAATGAAAGAAGCTTTGTAACATCTCATAGTCTTCCTTATCCAAAAAGGGAGGGAGTCATCCAATATCATCTCACCAAAGATTTAGCTTTGTGTGTTTTTTCTTTACCAATAAATCTGAGACTCTTACTACCTTTAGTTGAATATTTCTAAAAATCTACTAAATTATAATGACCTGATTATATTGTGATACTTTATATGAAATTATACTAGCATAATATCTTATATATACTATTTTACTGGACAAAAATAATTTATCATCTTATTTGAACCATTGTAAGATAAAATTAGAGGTAAAACACATGAATTTCTTTGAAAATTGCTTCAAGGACCAAGTGCTTTGGGATACATCTACAATCCCAGCGAGTCAAGAGGCTGAGGCAGGAGAATGATGAGTTTGAGGTCAGGGGCAGCCTATACAACTTAGCAAGACCATGTCTCAAAATGAAAAATAAAAAAAGAGGCTGGGAGTACATATCACTGGTAGAAGGCCCTGGGTGTGAGGCTCTGGGTTTAACCCCTAGTACTAAAAAAAGTTGCTTCAAGAAGTCTGAATTTATTTTTTAAAAAATAATGTTGCATTGAAACAATATCTTATGTGGTTAGCAAACCAACTATCTTTTCTTTATCACTTGTTAGTAATATACCACAGTTCCAACTAGTGAGTCTCTAAATCAGATTTAAAAAGAAAAAAGAAAAGAAAGAAAGAAAGGCTGGCACCATGGTACACTCCTGTCATCCCAGTGACTCAGGAGGCTGAAGCAGGAGGATCACGAGTTTAAGGCCAGAGGTAGCCTGTGAAATTTAGTAAGACCCAGTTTCAAAATTAAACATAAAAATAGGGCAGCAGAAACAGCTCAGTGGTAGAGCACTTGCTGAACATGTGCAAGGTCCTGGGTTCGACCTCCCCCACCCCAGTACTAGAAAGAAAAGGAAAGAAAAGGGAAAGGAAAAGAAAAAGGAAATAGAAAGAAAGGAAAAGAAAGGAAAGGAAAGGAAAAGAAAGGGAAAGAAAAAGGGAAAGAGAAATGAAATGAAAGGAGAGGATGGGAAAGGAAAGGAGAGAGGAAAACAAAAGCCATTCTCTTCCCATGAATTTACTGTGGATATGCAAATAAATGGTTCATATAGATCTTATTCCTCACTTCTTGATTACATGTCCTACTACTTTTCTCAATTATCGTAGAAAAATGTTTAAACTAATCTCATGGAAGAAACTTAACTCCAGGGTGTCCTTCACTGAGAAAGAGGAAGGCACTGACTCACTTCGGAAATATCACAATTTTACTATTGAAAAACACTGCTCTTGAACACTGAACTGTTCTTCAAGATATACACATATATGTATATGCAAAAGTGTATAATTTTAGAAATGGTAAGATCAGAGTGTGGGAGGGAGAAACAAACTTTAGTTGAAGCCAGGAGTTAGTTGGCTGACTTGGGAGGAAATTCAGCTAGCAATACTTACCAAGAAAAATGAAAACTATTCTAAAACTTTTTTTAAAAAAAGATTTAATTTAGTTCTCTTTGGATATTTTAGGCTTAAAGCCCTCTAGTCATAGTCAAGTTAAACGAGATATCCCTATCTGAGAGAAATGACGGTATTGGAGCAATAGTTGGAAATGATAGGGCCAAGAGGATAAAATATTAATAATTATTAAATCTGTAGTCTGGAAATATGTTATTCTAGACAGTAGAATAAGATGAAAATGAGCACAGAAATACAACTTAACTGGTTTTAACATTCCAAACAGATAAAACAGGCTGTCACACACCTGTGGCAATACCTCAGGGCCATGAAGCATCTTAGAATTGCCAAAGTGAAGCCAAATATCTTTCTAAAAACTGTTTACTACTTTGGATGACATGAGAACAAATGACTTCTTTTTTTCCCCTCAAAAAGACTGGAATGTTTAATAAGAGTATCTGGCAACACTCATTGCATCATTATATTGCTTCTTGGATTTTTTTGCCCAGAGGAGGAGAGGATTTTCCTAGCAGATCCTGAGAGCTGCTAAAGAAATCAATGTGTTGATAAAGTAAGAGATTTCAAAAATTAAAACTATTTAATGTGTAATGCATGCATATGTGTGTGCACATGATTTAGTTAGTTGCTATAAGAAGGCATTCTATGACTGTTATATTTGTTTAATTTTTTTCCCAGTGCTGGGGATTGAACCCAAGGCCTCACATATGCTAGCTAATCATTCTACCACTCAGCTATTACCTCTAGCCCGGAGATTATGTTTTATATTGTGCTAGATATATTTTGTTTTTTCCTCCACATCCACCCTCCACCTTCCCTCATGACTAAAGAGAGAATCCTGCCTCAACAGGCAATCTTGACCTCTGACTTATGCATAGTTTCTTACAGTGTTGGTGGGTTGGACTGTATGTTCCACAACGATCCATTTCCCAGTATCAAGACCACAATTATTTTCATACTTCATATATTTTTTCTCAAAGTACAGTTCACATTATGGATTGCATATGAAAATTGTCATTTTTATTTGCTTTTATAAGTTCTTTTTATCCCATCTCTCATCCTTTTATCTGATCAGCTTTATGACTCCTTGATAATCATTCTTCTTAGAGTGATTAACAATTCCTTAATATATTAAGCATGTAGTATGGGTTAGTTTTCATGCCAGTGCTTGTTTTTAATATCATATTTTTAAATATCATATAATATCTACTGAAGTAGATATTACCCACTCTTATAAGATGTGGAAACCAAAGGTCATAGAGGTTAAGGAACTTGCCTGAGATGATAAATCTAGAATTAGAAGGTTTAATTGATTCCACATCCCAAGTGTTTCATTTGTTATTATTATTTTAATTTAAAATAAATATTTACACTAGGCACAGTGGCTCACATCTGTAATCCCAGTGTCTTGGGAGACAGAGGCAGGAGGATGACAAGTTTGAAGCCAGAGGCAGCCTATGTAATTTACCGAGACTCTGTCTCAAGATAAAAAATTTATAAAGGATCTGGAGCGCAGTTCAGTGGTATGACACTTGCAAAGTATGCATGAGGCCCTGGGTTCAATCCTCTAGTACCTCAAAAAAAAATTGAATCATACTAAAAAATTTTTCCCATAGAACACTGCTAACGTTAAATTATCTTTTTCTTCTAGTACTTTTCCACTAATTTATTTGAAAGAAGCAACTCATCTTTAATTTTATTGTTAAACGTATTTTACTTAAAACCAATCAGAAAATAGTCATTCTTGAAGATTTATTTAGAGGAAAGATACTAACTTGTCTATGATAAACTGATTAGTTCTTAATCCTGACAAATTTTGCTTTAACACTTCTTGGTATGTCTGATATTTTTCCAAGTTCTTTAAACATAAGATATACAAGACCAAGGCATTTCTATTCTAACATAATTTCTGTTAAATTCAGTATATAGTTGCAGAACATATAAGGAAATAAAAGAAAAACAGAAAAGAGCTGATTTAAGAGGGCTTAAGACACATTGATGTCTTTCTACTTTCCCTTTGTTCTTGTATCCCCCACACTATGAATCTCTTTCTTAATTCCCATATCTCTTCCATAATTGATATTTACATTTAATTTCACACCACACACACACAACTTTCATTTACTTTCATTTTTATTCTTGTCAAATATCTACAGCTTTCTACTTATACTATTCTCTACAGTTTTCTACACGTGTTATTTCTCCCTCACCTCCAAGTCACCTTTCAACTCACTACAATTGGCTTTCCCCTGACCTCCTCTTGACTGAAACTGTTCTTATAAAGGTCACCAATGTTTTCTCTGCTTCCAGATACAGTGGGCATTATTTCATGCTCATCTTATTCAACAGGTGGCCGCTTTGTCCTTCTTGCAATACTTTCTTCAATCACAGGACACAACTGTATTCTGCTTCTCCTCTTAAGCTACTATACCTTCCATCCAAATCTAGTTTTCTGGGCTCTTTCTTTTCTTCCCAACATATAAAATTTGCTGTTCTCACCTTAAATCTCTTTCCTCTTATTTTTTCCTACTTGTATTCCTTTCCAGAGATTTCAGCACTAAATTTCTGTTGAATACTTTTGAGTTTACATTTCTATACCTCCCATCTATAGACATGTAGATAATTCAAATTTAATCTTTTAGAAAAATTAATAATAGAAAAAATTATATCACACATGATATCTCTAATAACTATTCTAAGTGTTCCACATGTATTATCTCATATAATTCTTACAATAGCTCCCATATGTTGTTGTTGTTTGATGCCATTGAATAGGATCTAGCTCATAGCAACCCTGTGTACAACAATACGAAACACTACACAAACCTGTGACATGCACACAATCTTTTTATGTTTGAGCCCATTGTTGCAATTACTATGTTTCTTCTCATTTTGAGTCATGCCATATCAGTAAAAGGATGTCCCAGGGGCTTTATTCTATTCCCATCATTAAGGTTGACTCTACTTTGGGGAGGCAACTCTTCCCCAGTTGTCTCTTGAATGTCTTTCACCCTGGGGTGAGGGGAGGGGCTCATTTTCAGGCACTATATTTGACAGTGCTTCTCTGCCATTTATAGGGTTTTCAACAGTTATTTATTTAGAGAGTGGGCTGCTCTTTCTTTCTCCTTAGTCTGTCTTATTTTAGAAGTTCAGCTGAAACTTGTCTGCCATGGGTGGCCTCACTGCTAGCCGAAATACTGGTATCATAACTTTCATCATCACAGAAACATGCAAGACTCCATAGCAGAACAAGCTGACAAGACATATATATAAAACCTTCTAGAAAACGTTGTATAAAACCTTCTATATAGGAGGCATTATTATCTTCATTTTACAAATTAGTATAAGCGAGAGAGTTTAAGCAACTTTTCTAAGATCACCAACCAAGTCTGAGGTGGAGGCAGTTGAATCCAGTTTGGCACTAGAAACCCAATGCTTTAACTTTTAGATTCTAGATGACATCTTTACCTAAAATTATGTTTTCTCACTCATTGCATGGGAAGTTAGCAAGCCCTTGTCATTGTTCAGGAATCAGCCTACATTTCTCCTCTTCCAAGAGGCTGTCCTTGATCGTCTTGTCTATAGCAGCTCATGATCCCTTATCCCCAATCTTGGCTCTCTGTTTGTTTCCTGGGAGCTATTTATTGAAAGTTGTAAGTCATTCAATTAACTTATCATTTTTGTCATGTGCCATGGATCATTTTGCTTTTTCTGGTATGTATCCTTGTACTGCAGAAGTGAGAAAGCTAATAACAACTTTTCTAAAGTTATATTACTGCCAAGTTTAGAGTTCACCAATCGGAAGCTCTCGCAGGAGACATCAGTTGGGAATGAAGTTATGTGGGGAGAGATACATGACATAGGAACAATTTTGCTGATTATGGCGGGAAAGGCACAGTTCTAGAGCTGTTAAGTGTGGCAGAAGTTTCCTGATACAGTGGCTCCTGACTGTTGCAGAAACATGTTTCTGGAGCTGTCCACAGTGGTGGAAGCTTCCTGAGTATGTAGTTTCCTGATTGTGGTAGCAGCTGTGGCTTCTTTGTCAGCTCAGTGCTTAAGTGTGGTTTTAGGAGTTATTATCAAAGCTCAGTTTAGAGTCTCTCTTCAGTCTTCCCAGTGACACTGTGAACTTTTTATATTCTTATTAAATTCCTTTTTGCTTATACCAGCTTCAGTCCCTACATGCAGTTAACCACTCTGATTGGTATGTGTAATAATTTTTATGTCTTGTCTAGTAGAATATGTGGTTGTTGGGGGCTGTCAAGTCAGGTCTAACTCATAGTGACCCTATGTGCCGAGAACAAAACATTCCCTCAACACTGTGCCATGCCTGGCACTATGTCAGTGCTTCTCTGCTATTCATAGGGTTTTTAGTGGCTGATTGTTTTGGGATTATTTCAGGAGTGTGCTGCCAGGTCTTCCATCCATTTTTAGTGGTGCTGGGGATTGAACCCACAGCCTCAGAGAGTACAGAGCAACACTCTACTAACTGAGCTAAACCCCTCACCCCAGCAGAATATGTTGTTGTTGTTGTTGTTAGGTGCTGTCAAGTCGGTGTCCAACTCAGTCGGTGACCCTATGTACAACAGGCAAAACAGTAATGTTAGTGCTTTCCTGCTATTCACAGGGTTTTCAATGGCTGATTGTTTTTGGGAGTGGGTTGCTAAGTCCTTCTCTCAAGCCTCCAGCACCTAGTATTACCAGGCGGTCTCCTACCCAAGTACTAACAGGGCCTGACACTGCTTAGCTTCTGAGATCTGATGGGATTGGATGCCACAGTGGTATGGCTGCAGGCTAGCAGAATATAAGCATCCCAAAAGAAGTTAGGATCTAACTCCCCGCTGATGAACTCCCAATGCTAGACACAACTTAGCTCTTAGGAAATGTTTATATATGATTATTGAATTTTATAACATCAAGTTTTAGAAAGATTTGATCTTTTGTGAAATGATAAAAACTGCTCTGAAATACCCTCTAAAGAACTGCTGTGGGCCAGCCCACTTCCCTCTTTTCCTCTGTGTCTTAGATCCATTTCAGTGCTTCTAGAATATATGTAGATAGTAGAGATTGCTGCGTAGGTACCAGCTACTCACAGTTCCTAAAATTTACAATCTTTTGTTTCATACCATTGCTTAGACTTGCAATTCCTTGGCCTCTGTTTTTCTATTGTGCAAATTCCTACTCATTTTTCAAGAAGAAACCAGGTTATTTTCTTACAGTAGTCTTTCCTATACTTCTCCTGATGATTAATCACATTTTAATTTGTGTTCCTCTAATACTTTACAGATACTTTATTATACCACTTCTAGAATAATAGGTTATATCTTAGTCATTGTGTTGTAACTGGTAAGTGAAGTAAAATCTATAGGTGAAGGTATATTAAAATATCATAATGTTTGTTAAAATGTGGTATAAACTCAAAAATGTAAATAAATATCTTTATTACATGTAGAAACAGAAAAAATCACTTGATTTCACTTCTCTTCCGAAGAAATTGCACTTCCAATTTCTTTTGTTTATCCCCTTTTTGCAGAACTTACCTGCTCTACATGTGATCTAACATTTTCAAAGCCTGGAAAGAAGGGCCAGAAAGCCTGAAAGAGTCACATGTTAATTTGTATGGCGATGTGAAGAGAAGAAGGCTCCCTCAGAGTAATTCTTCAGAAAACAGAGGGATAATTCAGTTTGGAACTTGTCCATTTCTGAATACAGATGCTATAATACTGTCCTCAAACTAATAAGCATAAGTGGGTCATTTTATTATTTTTTCTTTTAAATGAATTACACCTACGTTAGAAATCATGATATATTGCATAGATCCAAAAATATCTAACCCTATGTTCATTTTGAGAATTTAAAAAACAATTTTCCTATACTACTTGACTCATATTATACAATATGTGGTTCTTACTATTTCCAATATTATCAGTTTTCATTCAAAAGGGGGTAGTAAACACATGTAAGACAACATGTAGTATTTTGTATTTTGGATATGTATTTGAACAATTTGCCATTTATAGTACTACATGCCACATCTCTCCACCGATTTTTATTTTATTTTTATTAATAATGTGAAATTTACATAAAATAATGAAAGAGGTACCATTTATAATATTAAACATGAGCCAGATGTGGAAGCATGGTTTTCCAGATTAAACATTAACTGAGTTGGCAGGAAAAGACCTTCTTCCTCATTCATCTGAGTGTTTTGCTTGAATAGATTCTAATTCCTCATTCCTTTACCCTTTTCACCATCTCTCTGTTACTTTGTTTACTAATAGTGGCTTTTCTTTACCAAGGCCATCTACAGTTATGCACAGCTGCTTCCCAGATGAGCTAAATCACTCATTTTCATCTCCAAGAGAAATGTAAACTATGGGAAAATTCTATATGGCTTTCACAGAAGAGGAGGTTGAAGTCGCTTTGGGAAAGTCATCACTGCTACACAAATTTTTTTGAGAAAATATTCAAGGAAACTTGAATACAGAAAAATACTGGACATTATCTAGCTATGCATCCTTCAAATAATGCATATTCATTGAAAACTAATGAAAAAGCCTAGATTTTTAAAGACCATAAACGCATATATTCAGAAAACAACAACAAAACCTGGCCTTTCTGGCAAATTGCAAAAGTTTCTAATTTTGTTATCTACTAAGATTGATTAACCAACTTCTACACAGTATTTAACCCAAATGCCTTAAAATGGGCTATATCAATTGAGTGAGAGAATCAAAGCAATACTTTTTTTTCCAGATTTACTGAGGCATAATTTACAAATGCCAGCAGCTGTACCACCATGACATCTGATCCTGTCAGATCTCAGAAGCTAAGCAGAGTCTGGCCTGGTGAGTACTTGGGTGCTATAGGTTTAGGAGAAGGATCTGGCAGACCACTCCCAAAAAACAACAAGCCATGGAAAACCTTATGAATAGCAGAGAGGCACTGACAATAGTGCCAGGCATGTTTCATCTGTTGTACATATGGTGGCTATGAGTTGGACCTGAACGACACCTAACAAAAACAATTCACAAAAAAAGTATACATTTAGGGCATATAAGGTAATGTTCTGAAATAGGTATATATTATGAAAGATTAACACAGTGAAGCCAACTAATGTATTCTTTAGCTCATAAAGTTACTTTGGGTATGTGTGTGAGTGGTCAGAACACATAAGATCTACTCTCTTAGCAAATGTCAAGTATATAATACAAACATAACTTGCTGCCCATTAGATCTCCAGAACTTCTTCATCCTGTATAACTGAAACTTTGTACACTAAGACTAGCATCTCTCCATTTTCCCCATCACTGAATCCCTTGTTACCACCATTCTCTTATTCTATGAATTTGACTTTTTAAAATTTCACATACAAAGGGAGATCATTCAATATTATTCTTTTGGTGTCTAGCTTATTTCACTTAGTATTTTATCCTTCATTTTCATTCATGTAGTTCCAAATGCCAGAATTACCTTCTTTTGGGGGACTGAATAACATTTCATTATATACACATATTTCCATATCTTGACAACTGTGAATAATACTTCAATGAGCAAAGGCATGCAAGTATCTTTTCCAAATTCTAATTTCATTTCCTTGGGCTACATACTCAGAAGTGGAGTTTCTGGATCATATGGAAGTTACACATTAACTTTTAAAGGACACTCATACTATTTTCAATGATGGCTATATCAATTTATATTCCCATCAATAGTATAAAATGGTTCCCCTTTTTTTCAGATACTGGGAAACACTTATGTCTTTTTTCATAACAGCCATTTTAACTATGAGGAAATATCTTGTAGTAGTTTTAACTTGTATTTCTCTGATAATTAGTGATATTGAATATCTTTTCATATATCTGTAAGCTATTTGTATGTCTTTTTTGAGAGATGCCTATTTAGATGCTTTGATCATTTTTTAGGATATTGAGTTGTTTGGGTTTCGTATATATTTTAGATATTAACCTCTTATCATATGGGTAGTTAGCAAATATTTTCTCCCATTCTTTAGGCTCTTTCTAAACTATGTTTATTGTTTCCTTTGCTAGGAAAAAACTTTGTAGTTTGAAGCAATTTCTTTGCCATATTTTTCCTTTTGTTTTCTGTATTCTTGTCATTGCCCAGACTATTCATTGTAAGGAAGGTTTTCCTGATGTTTTCTGAGTAGTTTTTATAGCTTTAAGATTTATATTTACATCTTTAATCTATTTTAAGTTGATTTTTATAAATCCTGCATAATTAAGGTCCAATACTTTTTCTTCTGCATGTATATATCCAGTTTAACCAACCTCATTTATTGAAGAGACTATCCTTTATCTATGTGTGCTCTTGGAACTTTTATCAAAGATCCATTAACCTAAAATGTGTGGATTTATTCCTGAGCTCTTTATTCCATTCCATTGGTCTACATGTCTGTTTTTATACTTCTACCATGTAGTTTTGATTACTTTATAATCAGAAAGTAAGATGCTTCCAGCTTTGTTCCTCTTGTTCAAGATTTCTTTGGTTATTCAGAGTCTTTTGTAGTTCCACATGAATTCTAGGATTTTTTTTTGCTATCTATTGAATGTTATTGGAATTTTGATAGGGATTGCATTAAATCTATAGATTAATTTGGGTAAAGCTATAGTTTGGATCTGGAATGGTGGTCCCAACCTTAGTGCTATAAGGAGATGGTAGAAACTCTAAGGGATGGCAAGGAGCAGATTTCAGGTTATGGGGGATGTGTCCTCAGAGGGGATTATGGGACTTGGGTCTTTTCTTCTCTCTTTTACTTCCAAGACAATAAGTGGATGCTTTACTCTGTCACATGCTTCTGCCATGATGTGCTGCATTGCCGCATTGCCACAAGCCCAGAGCAATAGCGATGACTGACCATGACTGACCATGGACTGAAGTGTTCAGCATTGGGAACCAAAATAAATCTTTTATCTTTATAAATTGATTATTTCAGGTACTTGTCACAGCAACAGAAAGCTCACTAACACAGGTAGTATTGATATTTTAATAATATTGATTTCAGTGCATGAATGTGGGTAATATTTCTATTTATTTGTGTTTCCTTTAATTCCTTTCATTAATATTTTAAAGTTTCAGTGCATAGATCTTTAGCCTCTTTGGTTAAGTTTATTCTTAAGTATTTTATTTTATATTTCATTGCTACCATAAATGATGGCCTGCAGCTGTACCACTGTGGCTTCTGATCCTGTCAGATCTTGGAAGTTAAGCAGAGCCAGACCTGGTTAGTACTTGGATGGGAGACCACCTGGGAACACCAGGTGCTATAGGCTTGGGTGAAAAACCTAGCAACCCACTCCCAAAAAACAATCAGTCATTGAAAACCTTATGAATAGAAGAGAAGTACTAACAATAGTGTTTCACTTGCTTTACGTAGGGTCGTTATGAGTTGGATACCGATTCCATGGCACCTAACTACAACCACCACCACCATAAATGGGATCCTTTCCTTAACATCTTCTTCAGATGGTTTGTTGTTAGTATATATAAATGCAACTGATTTTTATATATTGATTTTGTACCCTGCAATTTTAGTGAGTTAAATTCATTTATAAGTTCAAACTTTGGGGATGGAGTCTTTAGGGAATTCTGTATATAAGATCATATTTCTAAGCAAGTAGAGACAATTACACAGCTTCCTTCACAATTTGGATTCCTTTCATTTCTATTCTTCCCTAATTGTTGTGTCCCCCATGTATTTGTCAGTTTGTCATGCTGTGGGGGCTTGCATGCTACTGTGATGCTGAAAGCTGTGCCACCAATATCTCAGATACCAGCAGGGCCATCCATGGTGAACAGGTTTCAGCTGAACTTTCAGAGTAAGACAGACTGGGGAGAAGGACACAGCAGCCTACCCTTGAAACAATTAGCCACTGAAAACCCTATGAATAGCAGAAAAGCACTGTCAAATATAGTGCTAGAAAATGAGACCCTCAGGCTAGAAGGCTTTCAAAAGATGACTGATGAAGGGTTGCCTTCTCAAAGAAGAGTTGACCTTAATAATGGGAATGGATAAAGGCCCTGTGACCTCCTTTTGCTGATGTGGCATGACTCAAAATGAGAGGAAACACAGTGTCTGCAACAATGAGCTCAAACATAAAAAGATCGTGTGCATGGCATAGTGTCAGGCAGTGCTCTGTTTTGCTGTACATAGGGTCATTATGAGTTGGACCTGACTCCAGGGGACCTAACAACAATTGCCCTGTGTAGGACTCCTAGCACTATGTTGAATAGAAGTGGTTAGACTGTACATCCTCATCTTATTCTTAAACTTGGAGGAAAAACTCAGTTTTTCACCATTTAGTATGATGTCAGTTGTGATCTTATCATACATGGCCTTTACTGTGTTGTGATGCATACCTTCTATACAGAATTTTTTCAACAAGTTTTTTCTTATCATAATAATATGTTAAATTTTGTCAAATGCTTTTCTTTATTGAGATGAACACATGATCCTTTTCTTTTTTAATGTTTTTCAGTACTGGAGGGTTGAATCAAGGAACTTGTATATGCTAGGCAAGTGCTCTACCACTAAGCTGCACTCTCAACCCCTTTGTTATTTTTTATTTTTGAGATAGGTTCTTGCTAAATTACACAGGCTGCCTCTGGCCTTGAACTGTCACTCCTGCCTCAGCCTCTTGAGTTGCTGGGATTATAACTGTACACTACAGCATCTGGCTTTATCATATAATTTTTATCCTTTATTCTATGAAGGTAGCATATGACAATTTTTGATTTGCATGTTAAATCATCCTACTGTCACAATTAAATCCATTTGATCATGTGGCATTATCTTTTATATCTGCTATTAAACTCATATTGCTAGCATTTTATTGATGATTTTTGCATGTGTGTGCATCTGGGATATTTGTCTGCAGTTTTCTTATAATATCCTTGCCTGGCTTTGGTATCAAAGTAATCCTGGCCTTGTAAAATGCATCTGGAAGTGTTCTCTCTTCTTAAATTTTTGGAAAAGCTAAGAAGGCGTGCCATTAATTCTCCTTTAATGTTTGTTAGAATCTACCAGTGAAGCCATCTGATCTTAGCCTTTGCTTTGTTGGGAAGTTTTGATTCCTGATTCAATTTCAATCTCCTTACTTGTTATTGTTCTATTGATGTTTTCTATTTCTCCATGTTTCAGTCTTATTAGATTGTAGTTTTCTAGAAATTTGTTTATAACTCCTAGGTTATCCAGTTTGTTGATGTATGAGTGTTTATATTGCTTTCCCCTGATTCTTTGTATTTCTGTGATATTTAAAATGTCTCCATTCTCACTTATAAATGTATTGAGTCTTCTTTTTTTAGTCTAGCTAAAAGTTTGTAAATTTTGTTATTTTTTAATAAATATCTTAGTTTTATTGAGCTTTCTTTTTCTATTATCTATATAATTTATTTCTGTGCTGATATTTACTATTTATTTCCTCCTGTTAACTTTTGATTAATTTATTCTTCTTATTGTAGTTCCTTGAGGTGTAAAGTTAGGTTGTTTATTTGAGATCATTTTTTGTATACGTAGGGGTTTATCACCATGCTTCCTCTTGTACTATTTTTCCGGTAGCCTATAAGTTTCGGTATATAGTGTTTCAATTTACATCTGTCTGAAGATATTTTTTATTTTCTTTTTTATTTCTTCTTTTACCCAGTGGTTGTTCAGAAATACATGTTGTTAAGTTTATACATATTTTTAAATCTGAAATTCTTCCTATTGATTTTTAGTTTATTCTACTATAGTTGTAAAAGAGATTTAATATAATATCTGTCTTCTCAAATTTGGTGAGACATTTTTGTGACCTAACCTATGATCTATCCTGGAGAATGTCTTGTGTGCACTTGAGAAAAGTGTGTATTTTACTACTTTTGGATGGCATAACTGTCTGTTATGTCCACTTGGGCTCTGGGATTGATTTTCTGTCTATATGACCTATCCATGTTGAAAATAGTATGTTAAAGTCCTCTACTGCTTTTGGTTTACTATATTTTTCTCCCCTTACACCTTTTGATATTTGCTCTATATATTTAGGAGCTATAATATTGCATTAATGTATATTTATTCTATCTTCTTGATTAATTGATCTCTTTATCACTCTGTAATGATCTTCTTTATCTCTTGGGACAGGTTTTTACATAAAAAAGTATACTTTCCCTAAAATAAGTAACCCCTCATTTGTCTGTCAACTTGTATCACCTGGGGACTTTCATGTTGTCATGATGCTGAAAGCTATGCCACTGGTATCTCAAATACAAGCAGGGCCACCCAGGGTGGACAAGTTTCACCTGAGCTTCCAGACTAAGACAAACTAAGGTTGCTATGAGTTGGACCCAACTCAAGGGTACCTAACAACAACAGCATTGTTGGCTAGCAGTTTTTCTTCTCAGTACTTTGAATACATAATCACATTCTCTCTGGGTCTGCCTGTTTTTCTGCCTAAGAAATCTGCTTATACTCTTATAGGGACTTCCATCACATTTTACCTACTGCTTTAAAAATTCTTTGATTTTTTTTGTGATAATTACCACTTATCTGCTATGTTGATGTTGTTAGGTGCTGTCGAGTTGTGTCTAACTCATAGGGATCCTTATAGGGTTTCTAATTGCTCATTGTTTCAGGATTGCCTCAGAAGTGGATTGCCATGTTTAAGAACTCTGTTATAGAATTCTTAAATTGCCATGTTCAAGAACTCTGTTATAGAGTTCTTAAATTCAGACCTTTTGGGTTCCATTGGGCTTCATAACTCTGCATATCCATACTCTTTCACAGACTGGGGACATGTTAGCCACTATTTTCTTAAAGAGCCTTTCTAAACTACATTTATACTCTCCCTTCTCTTAGAGTTTCCTATCTCATATATTAATTTTCTTGGTCAAGTCCCATAACTTCTTGAAATTTTCTCTATTCTTTTTTTTTCTTTTTTTCTTTTTTTTCCTTTGAACAATTTCAAATAATCTGTCTTTAATTTCACTGATTTTTTTTTCTGACATAACCAAATCCACTTTTGAACCTCTCCAGTGAATTTTTCATTTAAGGTGCTATATTCTTCAGCTTCAATTTTTTTATTTGGATTTTTTAAAAGATTTTCTTTTCTCTTTTTAACTTTTCATTTGTTCATGTATTGTTTTCTTGGTTTATGTCTAGTGGTTTACCCATGTTATCTTGTAATTCACTAAAAGTATAATGCTAATTTGAACTGTTAGCAACTCAGAGATCTCCATTTCTTTCAGGGTAGTTACTAGAAATTTGTTTTTGTTCTTTGATTGTATTATGCTTTCTTGATTCTTAGTGTTCCTTATAGGCTGTCTTTGTTGTTTTTCACATGTGAAAAACACAGCTACCACTCCTAAATTTTATAGAGAAGTCTTGATTCAGAGAGACATACACTGGTCAATAGTACTTAATATGAAGCAATATGGAAACCATCGCATCAGCACATCAGAAACAAGATTTCCTTCACTTCTTTCTTTCCCGCTTAGGGGAAAGCCTCAGTTCTATGCTTTTCACCAATCTTGTAGAGCACTGCCAACTGTAAGGAGATTCTTGCCACTTTTCTGTGTATGCAAGCTCTTCTGGATATTTAGCACTGGGTATAGGGCATCACTGAAAATCCTACGGGGGTTGCTATGAGTCAGATAGGACTTGATGGCGCCTAACAACAACAACATGAGCACCATAGAAACTGATTCCATGGAAAGCACTATGAGTTGCTGAGGATAAGAGTAAAACCTTCTGTTACACACCTTTTCCCAGTCTTGGAGAGCAATGCTGGCTATAAGGGGATGCTCTCTTTTCTTTATGCCTTGTCATTTTAGCAGACCCGTCTCTACAGGTTGTTCATCAGTTAGTATGAAGCAACATAGAATCAGCTCCAGGGATGGCACCCTGAGAAGGGAGGAGGCCAGGTAACCAGCCACACACTTCAATCTACTTTCCTTGCAATAGGAGAAATCACAGGTTTAGATGTTCTTCTCCATGCTGAGCAAAGCTGATTTGAGGGAGGAACTGACAGTTCAGTGAAGTCTCTCCTCTTACTGGTATAACTGTGACTGTTCTCAGTTATACTCCTTGGTGTGCTTTGACTTAGCTGAATTTTATGATTTTTTCTTCAAGGTTTTTGGTAGGCAATCCCGAAACAGTCAGCCATTGAAAACCTTATGAGGGTTGCTATGAGTCGGACTTGACTCAACGGCACCCAACAACAACAACAACGTTATTATGTTGGTTTTACAGAAATAAGAACTTGGACTTCCAACTCTGCCATCTTGTTGATGTCACCCCAAAATAATAATTCATGTTAAACAAACTCATTTAATATATTCACACAGAAATGATTTGAGATTTCCCAATTTAGATGTATCTCTATAAAGTTTAAGCCATTTCCTTCCTTCCTTCCATCCTTTCTACCTAATTTTCTTCCTTCAGTGTTTAAATGGATTCTTATTCCCCTTCTCTCCTTCCTTCTTTCTCCTTTCTTTGACTTCTTTCCTTTTCATGTTCATTTTCTGAACTTTTTAATAGTGCATTTTAGCACCAAGTTTACCCTGAAATTTAAACAATAAAATCCCAAAGATTTGACTTTGAAGACTTCCAGTCACATAGAATGGATGGACATTTCTGGGAACTTAAGAAGATATAGGAGGAGGACTTGCCAATCCACTCCCGAGGCAATCTTGAAACAATCAGCCATTGAAAACCTATGAAAAACTATGAGGGTCGCTATGATTCCGACATGACTCATAGGCACCTAACAACAACAACAATAAGAAGATATGTTGGCATTCCCAATGACATACCTTTTCATGTTTGGACATGTTTATTGCTTAATTTATTTGAAGATGGAATAGGGAAAAGAGAGGTTAAATTGTGTATTATAAGAAGATGAAAAACTTAAGAAAATGCCATTACTCTATGTCATTAAATTTTGGCATTGTAGTGCATGCACATGTTATCAGATTGTAAAATGTGTACATGAATCATAATTACACTGCTTGAGAGCTTATCTGGTTCACACTCTGTCTTAAAATCAATCATGTGAAAAATAAAAATCAATTATAAATAAATACTGATGTTGTTAGGTGCTGTTCTCGGTAACCGAGATCTGACAGGATTGGATGCCACAGGGCTATGGCTGCAGGCAAATACTGATAGAAAGTAAAAATTATGAATGTTAAAAAATTAAAATATTGAAATAGGAATTTTATATCCATGTCACCAAGACAAAATTTTTAGATGATTGGATATATGACTATTAATATATTATATATTTTCTGTTTTCTCTCCTTTCTGTTAAGAGTTTGAATGTATACATCACGCTGCTACTTTCATAGCTAAATAACATGTAATTCTTATAATGTGGGATAGGCAATCAAAGAATTACATTAATCATCCCTGAATTCAACTGCTTGGGAGAATTGCAGCTAGCTTTAACAAATTCAGTTGAATATGCTTGGGATTAGGTGGGAAGATCATTGTTCCTGGATCTACTTCTAGAAATAGATAAGGATGAGCTATAAGTGAGCTAGGTTTTTGTTTCATTTTTCTCAAATTTTCTCATTACACAAAATGCTGAATTATAAATTTTAATGGAATTATTCAGTTCTTTTAAGATTACCAATGCTTTTACCTCTAAAAGTGGAGTTAGGTAAAGAATAAAACAGCTGATAGATTGTTCTCTTTACAACAAAATCTTTAGGAACAATTTTGTTTTTCAAATTATTTATTGTTATGTTTTTGAAATTATTTTTATGTGACAACTATTTTATAATACTAGAAAATGAAATTATATATTTTTCAAAGAAATTGATTGCACATTATCTTGTTCAATTTCATAAATTAGTAGAAACAGAATAAATTTAATTTTTAACTAATTTGGTAGTTCAAGTTCTAAAATTTAAGTAAGCTCAATCTCCTTTGTCCCTAGCTTACTGTCCAATGAGCTCCTTTTACATAATAAACTAAAGCCAAATGGGAATATTGATAATATGAAGAAAAATCATTTGCATTCAAAAACTCAAAGTAAACTCAGACACTTTGTGCACCTCATATACTATACACTGGGATATCTATGAAAATAATGAAACCCCAATTATATTAGATTTTAGTTATAAAAATGTATATATAAATACACCTGCAGCTGTAGCCCTGTGGCATCCGATCCTGTTGAAAGCTATGCAGGGTTGGGCCTGGTTAGTACTTTGATGGGAGACCACCTGGGAACACCAGGTGCTGTAGGCTTGGGAGACGGACCCAGCAACTCACTCCCAAAAATCAGTCTGCCATTGAAAACCCTATGAATAGCAGAGAAGCACTGAAAATAGCGTTTCCCCTGTTGTATGTAGGGTCACTATGAGTTGGATACCCCCTCGAGGGCACCTAACAACAACAACAATATATAAATACAGACATAGATGGATAAATAAATATGCTTTCCATTGTGTGTGTTTTTTTTTTTTTTTTTTTTGTCTTCCACTACTCAGATACAAATTCCATGAGAAAAGATTTACTTTAGTTTGGTGATTATATCTTTAGTGCCTAGAACTTAGTAGGTACATTAAAGGTGTTCAATAATGACAGAATGAATCCTCATGAGATTTTTGAGTTAATTCTTTGCCAGTTGTATTCTTAGGACAGAGAAAGTACAGGTATTTGCATTACCCCTAATGTTCAACCAGAGTCGTTCCTATATTGAAGAGCTCTTAGTAAAAACCGATAATGTCATGTTTTAAGTGATACAGAGTGGACAAAATTATATGGAATTGCCTTGGTAAAACCTTTCCAGGGATTTTAAGAGATTTGAAAAAGGAAGTCACATTTGAATTGTGTCCTCAAAGAAGGGTTCACCAGGTGGAGAACATGAATACAAGTACAGGTAGAGGCCATGAAAGAGCATAGTGTATCTGGGAAACAGGCAGCAGTTCTTTTAATTAAAGAATAATGAGTAGAGGTAGACAGACACATGAAACAAGACAAGAAAATGTGATAGGAATTTTTTATTTAAAAACAGAAGGTTTTACTAGGCACAGTGGCATGCCTGTGATCCCAGTAATCTGGGAGATCTGAAGTAGCAAGATTGTGAGTTTGAGGCCAGAGGCAGCCTGTGCAATTTAGTGAGACTCTGTCAAACAAACAAACAAACAAACAAAGCAAAAATTCATGAAAACAACAAGAACAACAACAACAAAAAGGGAGGAGTTAGGCGGAAGGGGCTGGGAGTACAGTTCAGTGGTAGAGTGCTTCTATGAGTAAGGCCCTGAGTTCAACCCCTAGTACTGCCAAGAATAAAAATAATTTTTTTTTAAATTAAAGAAAGTTTTAATGGTCTTGAATGTTAACTATTGTTTATCTTTAGGTGTTTAAATAGAATTTGATGCTACTGAATGATAATCTAGACTCTTGAAGTTTGAGATGATTTTTCTAACATAGAGAGTGGGATTTCTGGGGCAAATGGAAATCAGGGTGAGAAGACATTAGTAAATATAAGTTCAGTTCTGGAATACCTCCAGACTTTATCAATAGGAAGTATTGTAACCAGATTTAGATTTGGTCAATGTGATTTTAATTTGCATTCTTTGCATTTAGCTCAGCCATAGTCAAGGAAAATGTCATACATGATATGTAATGATAGTTAATTTTAAAAAGTGAACTAGTTTTTGCTTCATACCTTGGTTAAACTAGCACTTTTTCAAGAATAAAATTAAATACAGCAAAATAAAGAGACTGAAGTCATTTGTAAAAATAGACAAATATGCAACATGTTGGAATGTTAAAAGTAATTAGACTAAGGATTAGGAAATCTAGGATCTGGTCTCACCTTTGTTATATCTACACTTTCATCTTCAAGTTAGTCAATATAATTTTGTTCTCAATGGTGGGATTTACATTGAAGCATCTAGATTTCTTCAAGTCATGAATGCTGGACTTTTGAACAAAATATACTTGAAATATAATAATCTACATGTATTTCAAGAATAGAAACTATTGTTTCCTGCTATCCCAGAGAGCAGGGTGCATAATTTACCGTGCTTTCTTTTTTAAATTGTGAGCTGGCCAGAGAAATAATGTTTGAAGAATGATAATCATAGTGTATCTCTATTTCTTTGAACCCAAATGAAGTAGTCATAATAATAGCTTAGAAAGAGAAGTTGTAGGAAGGAAGAGGCATTTGTTTAATGTCCTTAAGTACCTTTTGGCTATATAGAACAAAATTAATTTTTTCCATGGAAAAATGGGTGTGGAAATTTGTGGGATGACCTGGTAAACTGTTATCTCTGTTAAGACAATTATCTCCAGAAAAATGATTCTGCATTATAAACAATAAAGGAATTTTGTTGCACAATTTAGTTGCACACTACAACTTGAGGATGATGCCTACTAGGTCTACCCTATAACTTTAACTCTATTTGAATTATGTTGTAATAAATGTCATTTTTTCTTCTAATTTAGAAAATTAAATGAAAAAATCTGCACAGCAAGGTTAATTTCCTACTATTTTTAAATGTAGATTTTAAAGAAGAAATAGACAAATAGGTTTAGATAAATATATAAATGCTACTTCATACTGGTTTAGGTATTTTAATAATTTTTCCCAACAAAAGAAAAGAAAATATACCTTGTTTGATCAAAAATTGAACAATTCTTCTTTCACTAAGGGTAAAACTGAGAAAAACTGATAATGAGACAAATTGACATTAGCTGTTCCCTGATAGGATATGAGATGTAATTACTCATCAATGGAAAATTCTTACCTAGCAAAATATTTACACAGAATAAAATTAAGCCTTTAGGATTAGCTCCATGTTTAAATAAAATACAGAGATAAAGAAAATAAGTCAAATGTACCCTAAGAAGTAAACAGGCAAGTCTAGAATGCAATCTAAAAGATAAGTGGCAGTAATCTCTTAAAAAAGTCAGCGTCATTCTGTAATCCCAGCGCTTACAGAGGCTGAGACAGGAGAATCTGGAATTCAAGGTTAGCCTGGGCTACATAGAGAGAGCTTGTCTCAAAAACAAAACAAAGCAAAACAAACAAAAGCAAAAATAAATAAAAGCCATTGACAAAAGTCAATGTCATGACCAAGAAAAAAAAATCTGGTTGGTTAGTGTAGAGAGAGAGAGCTGTTTTAAAGTAAAAAACAAGCTGGGCATGGTGGTAAATCTCTGTAATCCTAGCACTTAGGAGGCTGAGGTGGGAGGCTGAGGTGGGAAGACTGGGGCAAATTCAAGGCTAGCCTTGTCTACATACTGAGCTCCAGGATGGCCTCGGCACAGTGAGACTCTGTCTCAAGAAACTAAACTAAACTAAACTAAAGTAAAATAAAATAAAATAAAGTAAAAGTCAGAAGACATAAGCAATGCAATTTTTATATGTTGATGGTATGTTTCATAAAACTAGGTGTAAGACATTTTGGGCACAAGTGAGAAAATCCAATGATGAGAGGAAATAATTATTAATTTCTTATTTGGGATAATGATGATGTTGTATAGGAGAATGTCTTTATTCTTAGGAGATACATGGTAGAATATTTTGGTGAAATTTATAAGATAGTTTCAAATAGTATACACAGAGACAACCCTCATCCTACCACCTCCCACACAAACACACTACACACAGACACAAACCCCAAAATTCTAAATTTTGAAGCAAATTTGGAAAAATGTTAACAATTATTTAGTCTAGGTGATGAATATATTTGTCTTCATTGTCTAGTCTTTGAACTTTTCCAAAACTTTAAATGTTTTTATAATGAAAAGTTGGAAAGTTGCATAAAAAATGGGATGTACTTAATGCTGCTAAACTGTACTCTTGGTTAAAAGGTACAACTGGTTAAAATGGTAAATTTCCTATTGTGTATATTTTACCAAAATTTTTTAAAACTTGGAAAAGTTCTTGTGATGAGAATAATACTGTCTTAGCCACAGTCAGTGTTGTCAGTAAACTAGTTTGTGTCAGAACTGTAATTATTCACTTAAGGTTTACCCAGAGACATAATCTTGAAGGAAGCACATTCTAGACAATTTAAAGGATTGCCAAATGAGTGCTCTGGGATTCTGACTTTTTAAAAAGCAACAAAACAAAAGGGGCCTGGATGAAATTTCAGCACTGGATGATGCAGACAGATATTTCAGGAAGGATTTGGTAGGAACTGTTACTTCTAGCATATTCGAGTTTTATAGACAGTCATGAGGAAGTTCATCGGCCCATGGCTTTTGGGATTTCTCTTCTCCATCCTTTAGTTTTCCATAAGGGATAATACTTAGTGTTCAATTGGGAAAAGAGAAGTGAAAATGAATTAAGTATTGGAAAGGGAAATTTATCTATAAAAGTAATCCAAGTAGATATTATAAAAGTAATGTTAACCACAGTTCAGAGGATATGAATAGATTCTAAAAGTATCCTGGGGTATAACTGAAGTTCAACAAGTCAGGGCCAATTTTCCCTGAAGATTTTCTGGCCAAAGCCACAATTATAAGCCACATTTAGTTCTGTTCAGTGCTCTTCCACACACAAAGCTGTGGGACAGTGTAATTCTTACTCAGAGTAACTGAAAATGAAAGCTTGGTTAAGTACAAAGGGCTGTTTTCTGCCAAGCTCAATGAAAGGAGGAAGTGGCAAGGGTGGATACAGGATAGCCAAAATTCCCTAGCCTTAACTGTGGACAGTAGGATTGCTTAAAGTTTTGGAAAACAATCCCAAATTAGGTCTTGTTAAGTGAGACACACATCTGCAAAAGTAATATATGACCTGACAAAGACTGGGATATGGATATGCACAAAAGGCAAAATGATATCTTTGGATGACAAAGTCCTAAATAGAATAATGGTTTTAAAAATCATGGCATCTACCTCTATTTGGTCCTGGATATCTGGTTGTATGTATGTATGGGTCTGGGTGTAACTTTGTCTAAGCCAATTAATCTCTCTATGATTCAAGTTCTTTGAATGTTAAAATATGAAAAAGACCTCTAACCCATAAGACGGTGGTAAAGTGTAAGTGAAAGAATGAATATAAATTATTTAGCATAGTGCCTATGCATGGTAAGTGCTCAGTTTTTTATGGTTATCATAATTTTCTCAGACTTTGACTTGGACCATCCCTCTTAATCACAAGGGTATGGAACAACCTGAGAAAGACAGAAGACTGACTTTAAATCCACCCATAGTGGTTAAACAAAGGAAATCATGATGGGAATAATGGCAAAAATGACTTCAAGAATCAAAGTCACAAACCGAAATGCCTAGAAGAAACTGACAGGCCTATACAAGAGTGACTCCAGGGTGCTGGTGCTTTGTGCCAGGATGTGTTAATCTGGTAAAAATGGAAGTATATGCTATCATGGAAGCAAATGTGAATTAATTCTAGATGATGGCTGGGATGAGGGAAAATAGGCTCAGTGTGGGTAGATCTTATGAGTGTTTAAGAGACACTTCAAATCTAAGATATTTTATGGAAAATGTTTTCTTTTTCTAAAACATATATACAATTTTTAAATATGCTGTGGCTAAATAAAACATTCTGCAGCTAGACCTGGTCCTAACAACTAACTGGTAATCTCTTATGAGCCAGAAATAAGTCAACATATGAATCATGTGTGCATTTTGAAATTTCTAGTAGTCACATTTTTATAAAGGTGAAAATAATTTTAATAGTGTAGGTTATTTCAGACAACATATTATTTTAACATTAATGTGAATTTATTAACAAATTTTACATTTTTATAAGTCTTCAAAATCAAGGGTGTATTTTATATTTACAATACATCTTCACTTAGGATTAGCCACATTTAAGTGTTCACTAGTATTTGTGGGTACTAAATAACTTATGGGAATAGGACCTGGCAAACCACTCCCAAAACAACTAGCCATTGAAAACCCTATGAATAGCAAAGAAACGCTGTCAGATATAGTGCCATAACATGAGCCCCCCAGGTTGGAAGGCACTCAAAAGACTACTGGGGAAGAGTTGCCTCCTCAAAGTAGAGTCTACCATGGTGATGGAAATGGAGTAAAGCCCCAGGATGCTCAACTTGCTGATGTGGCACGACTCAACATGAGGAGAAACAACTGTAAACATGTATTAATAATTGGAACATGGAATGTATGTAGTATGAATCTAGGCAAATTAGAAATTCTTAAAAGAGAAATGGAGTGCATAAACATTGACATTCTAGGTATCAGTGAGCTAAAATGGACCAGCATAGGCCATTTTGAGTCAGACAATCATAGGGTCTACTATACTGGGAATGATAAACTAAAGAGAAATGGGGTTGTATTCATCATCAAAAAAGACATTTCAAGATCTGTCATGAAATACAATGTTGTCAGTGATAGAATAATATCCATATGCCTACAAGGAAGGCCAGTTAATATGACTATTATTCAAATTTATGCACCCACCATTAAGGCCACACATGAAGAAAGGGAAGACTTCTATCAGCTTCTGCAATCTGAAATAGATCAAATATGCAATCAAGACATACTTATAATCACTGGTGACTGGAATGCAAAGGTTGGAAACAAAGAAGAAGGCTCAGTAGTTGGAAAATATGGTCTTGGTGACAGAAATGAAGCTGGAGATCGCATGATAGAATTTTGTCAGACCAATGAACTTTTCATTGCAAATACATTTTTTCAACATCATAAACGGAGAATATACACATGGACTTCACCAGATGGAACATGTTGTTGTTGTTGTTGTTGTTAGGGGCCGTCGAGTCGGTATCTGACTCATAGCGACCCTCATAGGGTTTTCAATGGCTGACTGTTTCGGGATTGCCTTGGGAGTGGATTGCCAGGCCCTTCTCCCATTTTTGCGGTGCTGGGAATTGAACTCAGGGCCTCAGAGACTGCAGCGCAGCGCTCTACCCACTGAGCTAAATCCCAGCCCCCAGATGGAACATACAGGAATCAAATTGACTACATATGTGCAAAGAAATGATGGAAAAGCTCGTACAAAATGTCAAAAAAAAGACCAGGTGCTGACTGTGGATCAGACCATCAACTTCTCATTTGCAAGTTCAAACTGAAGCTGAAGAAAATTAGAATAAGTATACGAGAGTCATGGTATGACCTTGAGTATATCCCACCTGAGTTCAGAGACCACCTCAAAAATAGGTTTAGTACATTAAACACAAATAATAGGAGACCAAAAGAGTTGTGGCATGACATAAAAGATATCATTCAAGAAGGAAGCAAAAAGTTCTTAAAAAGGCAAGAAAAAAAGAAAAGACCAAATTACATGTCAAAAGAGATACTGGACCTTACCCTTGAACGTCGAGCAGCTAAAGCAAAAGGAAGACATGATGAAGTTAAGGAACTAAACAGAAGATTTCAGAAGGCAGCTCGAGAAGACAAAAGCAAATATTATAATAACATGTGCAAGGAGCTGGAGGCAGAAAATCAAAAGGGAAGAACACGCTCTGTGTTTCTCAAGCTTAAGGAAGTGAAGAAAAAATTCAAGCCTCAAGTGGC
>VMDO01006504.1:60186-99978 GCA_007922755.1 Pedetes capensis
TCAACAAACAGATGCAGCACTGGAGGTGTTAACATGTTTATGCCAACAGATTTGGAAAACAGCTACTTGGCCAACTGACTGGAAGAGATCCATATTTGTGCCTATTCCCAAAAAAGGGGATCCAACTGAATGTGCAAACTATCGGACAATATCATTAATATCACACACCAGCAAAATTCTACTAAAGATCATTCAAAAGGGACTCCCGCAGTATACAGACAGACAGTATACAGAATTACCAGCAAATCAAGTGGGATTCAGAAGAGGGTGGGGAACTAGGGACATCATTGCTGATGTCAGGTGGATGTTAGCTGAAAGCAGAGAATATCAGAAAGATGTCTATCTATGTTTTATTGACTAGGCAAAGGCATTTGATTGTGTGGATCATAATAAATTATGGGTAACACTTCGGAAAATGGGAATACCAGAACACCTAATTGTGCTCATGAGAAATCTGTACATGAACCAGGAGGCAGTTGTTCGAATAGAACAAGGAAACACTGAGTGGTTTAAAGTTGAGAAAGGTGTGCATCAGGTCTGTGTACTTTCACCCTATCTCTTCAATTTATACGCTGAGCAAATAATCTGAGAAGCTGGACTTCATGAGGAAGAACATGGCATCAAGATTGGAGGAAGACTCATTAACAACCTGCATTATGCAGATGACACAACTCTGCTTGCTGAAAGTGAAGAGGATTTAAAACATTTTCTGATGAACATCAAAGATCATAGCCTTCAATATGGGTTACCACTAAACATCAACAAAACAAAAATCCTTGCCACTGGGTCAGCACACAACTTCACAATAAATGGAGAAAAGATTGAGGTTGTCCAAGATTTTGCTTTGCTTGACTCTATAATCAACACCTGAGGAAGCAGCAGTCAAGAAATCAAAACACGCATTGCTCTAGGAAAAGCTGTGGCAAAAGATCTCTTTAGAGTATTCAAAAGCAAAGATGTCACGTTGAAGACGAAGGTGCGTCTGACTCATGCCATGCTATTTTCAGTGGTATCATATGGTTGTGAAAGCTGGACATTGAACAAGAGAGACAGAAAAAGAATTGATGCTTTTGAATTGTGGTGCTGGAGACGTCTATTGAATGTACCATGGCCTGCCAAAAGAACCAACAAATCTGTTTTAGAAGAAGTGCAACCAGAGTGCTCCTTGGAAGCAAGAATGGCCAAACTGCGTCTTACATATTTCGGACATGTGGTCAGGAGAGATCAATCCCTGGAGAAAGACATCATGTTTGGGAGAGTGGCAGGTCAATGCAAAAGAGGAAAACCCTCCACCAGCTGGATTGACACAGTGTCTGCAATAATGGACTTAAACATAAATGAGATCGTTTGACTGGCACAGAATTGGCAAGCTTTTCGATCTGCTGTACATAGGGTCGCTATGATTCGGACTCCACTCGACGGCACCTAACAAGAACAGGAACAAATACCCTATGGAAGAGCACAGGTCTTGAGCATGCTTCTGAAACTTTAATATCACTGTGGTTTGAGTAAGTCCCCTACAAATTTCTTGTTGAATGTTTGGATAGTGAAGAAGTCATGATGATTCTGCCCTCATGAATAGATTGGTGCCCATACAAAGGATAGAGGAAACTATTTTAATCCCTTTTCTGCCCCATCAGGACAGAGAATTTCTCTCTTCTGGAGGATGTAGCAAGAAGGCACCATCCTAGTGGAAGAGAGTAGTCCTTGCCTGACAACAACAATTCTGCCAGTTATTTGATCTTGGACTTCCCAGTCTCCAGAACCACAAGCAATTATAGTTTACTATTTACAAACTACTCAGCCTAAGATATTTTTCTTATATCAGCACAAATGGAGTAAGACAAATATGCATGTGGAAAATATTGAAGTTCATGGTAATGTGCTAATTCTGATGAGGTAGCTGGGAGCTGGAGGCTTCACTTCTTACAGGCTGCCAGGTGTTATCAATGCTACTGGTACATGGATCATACTTTGAAAACCAAGCAGCTCGGTGTATGTGGCAAGTCTCCATTGATCTGCATCCTTGACCCAATATATTTCACCCGTCTTTGAAATTTAGTAAGTATTTGCTGAGAAGAAAAAACCACATTTGATTGTGGAACACTTTAATAACTTTAAAAATAAGCAATATTTCATATATCATTTGCAGAAGCATTGTGTTTCTACTCCATTTTTCTTCTTCAAACTTGAGAAACTACCAATATGCCTTCATAAGAATGCACTTAAGCACAAGATAGGTACTTATAATTCTAACTTTAGGGGTTTGGAACACTAAACAGTTTAATAAAACAGACAATGAGGTTACAAGGGAAATTTGATAATAATACCTCTCAAAGATTTAGTATAGGGGAAATCTCTGGTCAAGGGTATGAATATTTCATGGAATCTCCAAAGAGAAATGCCAAAATGTCCAAAGAGATTTTTCATTTCCTACTGATCACTCTGTCTGAGGGATGTGTAGAGCTTCATGGATAGCCCTTAGATCAGCAAACATGTTTTGGAAATATAAACAACTCTATGTGGGACAGAATATAATCCAAGGGCTCCTCATTACACCTTAACCTTGAGATATAAAAGTTTAAATACAGAACAGCTGTGAATTAGAATGCGTAGCCTGCAGCCATACCACTGTGGCAACTGATTCTGTCAAATCTTGGAAGGTAAGCAAGGTCAGGCCTGGTTAGTACTTGGATGGGAGACTGCCTGGGAATACCAGGTGCTGGGGGCTTGGGAGAAGAACCCATTGATCCACTCCAAAAAATCAATCAGCCATTGCAAACCCTATGAATAGCAGAGAAGCACTCACAATATTTTTTGCCTGTTTTGCCTGTTGTACAGGGGGTCACTATTAGTCGGACACCAACTTGATGGCACCTAACAACAACAAAGAGTACGTAAGAACTCAAAAATTTGTTTATGGTCATCACTGTTGCTTGTGGACTTCAGTGAGTGGTTTACTTTTAATTCATATCTTCTTTCAGATGGTAAAAATATTGCTTGTTGTATCTATATCATGATGCTGTAGGGAAATGTGACGCAATTCGGTAAACTAGAATGCAATTTGCTTATTAGTCACTCACAAGGATGTTAAGATGGCACAGGTCCTTACATGGTCACGATTGAGTTTGAACTGAGGAGATAATCAAGTTCTCAAAATAGGTTCATTTCCAAATAGGTGCAGCTATTTGTCAACATCCATATTTTCTACAGTAAAAATGAAAGGGAGGATTTTAATTACAGAAATGTCTCTCTCTACACAGCTGAAAATAGCATGCTAAAAGGAAAGGAAATAGAAGGCAACCTTATGAAATCTTACTTCTAAAATATTTGTTTAAGTTCTGAGTCAACTAAGTATGGAACTATATATAACACAAGTATTTTCTCCTTCCTGATAACTGACTAACAATTATATTCAATATTATTTCAAATAGGTTAAAGCTGCAAAATGAAAAGAAAACTATAGCACTTTAGAAGAGAGTTTCTCTGTGACCTCCCAAAAGGTGGACATTTATTAAACAAAACCGCAAAGTACATACAGCAGAGGAAAAGATTAAAACACATTAAAATGGCCATTAAAATTTCTGACTTCTGAACATAAAGGAAATTAAAGATGATTTTTTCAATACATATAAGAGGCAAAGGATTAATTAATAGCCAAAATAGATAAAATAATTTCTTGCAATCTACAAGGAAAGGAAGAATAATCCACTTGGAAAAGTGGGAAAAGTCTTCATAGACATTTCACAGAAAGGAAATCTGAGAAGCCAAAAAAAGATGTCCAATCTCATTATTAAACACGGAAATTAAGCGACAATGAGAGATCATTTGTAATTTACCACAGTGGGGGAAAAATCTTTGTTAATATTACCTATTAGGAAGAGGGTCGATTTGAGGTGTGATCGAACAATACAGTGAATGCTGCTTCTGAGGGCCATCAGTGGAAAGTTTTGTTGTTGATAGATGCTGTCAAGTCCTGTCTGACTCATGGGCAAGCCTCATAGGGTTTTCAATGGATGATTTTTTCAAGAGTGCTTCAAGAATGGATTGTCACATCCTTCTCCTATTTTTGTGGCACTGGGGACTGAACTCAGGTCCTCAGAGATTATGGAGCAGCACTCTACCAAATGAGCTAAACTCCAGCCTGCAGGGATCTTTAATATGAGAACCTATGTGTCAAATATCAGTAACAATGTGAGACATATTTCAGCTTACTTGCTGCAATCATGTGGATGATGCTGATAAAGATGCAGACAGTAAGGATGGGGCTCATAGGATTTCAGAAGAAATGAAGACTCTATTGGGAATTAGACAAGAGGCCATTCATGTTACATTCTGGCAAAGACTCTGTCTGAAATTTGTCTATTTCCTAAAAATTTGTTGTTGTTGTTGTTGTTGTTGTTGTTGTTAAACTAAAAAACAAAGGACTAATTAACTTGGCAGAGGGAATATCAAAAAAGAATGATATTGATGCTATGTTCATTACTGAATGCTTAACTAGATTCCAGGATGTGGAACTACAAACACATTAAAAATACTTTCATTTGAAAAGAGAATGACTGAAAAAGAGTGCCTAGTAGGCCCCATGCTCAAATAGGGAGGCCCAGTGCAGTTGTTTCCTGGCCAAAGCACACAGAGGCTGCCACTGCAATCATGGTGAAAAGGGATGAAACTATTGCTTCAGTTAGCAGCAAACTTTGGCACCATCCACGTGGTGCCAGTTTACAGTCATGCAGAATGCAAGAGTTAAGGGGTTATGAAGACTGCCACCAAGGTTCCAGAGAATAGTCTGTTGTTGTTGTTGTTGTTAGGTGCCATTAAGTCAGTGTCTGACTCATAGCAACCTTCTGTACAACAGGTGAAACACTATGGTCAGTGTTTCTCTGCTACTCATAAGGTTTCAAAGGCTGATTGTTTTTTGGGAGTGGTTGCTGGGTCCTTCTCCTAAGCCTACAGCACCTGGTGTTCCCAGGTGGTCTCCTATCCAAGTACTAACCAGGCCCAACTTGCTTAGCTTCTGAGATCTAAGAAGATCAGATACCACAATGGTACCACTGCAGGCAATGTGTGCCAGAGTCTTATTCCCTGCTAAGAGCCCCTGAAGCTTGAGGGTGGAGCATGTGCTGCAATGGAGACCCCAGGATATTGGAGACACCAGCTCATGAAACATTTGCTTAGGAAAGCTACCAGCCATGGATGGAGCCAACCCAAAAGGGCCATGTGGCCCGTAAAGGGCGAAGTCATACGGACAGAACTTCCCAAACCTGTTCAAACCCAGATTATGCCACTGTGTGTGCTAAATGCCATGTAGGATCTGCAGGGTTTGTGTGCCCTGTTGGCTTTTTGTCTTGTTTTGGACCAATCTTTCCTTGTTGTGCCTCAATTCCTCTCTTTTGGAAAGGGAATGCTTCCTCCATGACACTATATGTTGGAAGTTTGTGACCTATTTTTTGTTAGAAACTCTTAGCTCAGTTTTCCTTGAGTCTCAGTGGAGACTTTGGAGTTGGGCTTTTGAGCAAGGTTGATGCTGTTAAGACTTTCGGGACTCTTGAAGTTGGACTAAATAGATTTTGCATTTTGAGATGACCATGAGCCTCTGGAGCTCAGGGTTGGTGAGTTATGGTTTAAATCTAAAATGTCCCCCAAAGGTCAAGTGTTTGAATGTTTGGTCCCCAAGGAGTGGCAATGTCCCACCAGGTTATGGAAATTTGGGAAGTGGGACTAGCTTTGTGGAGATGAGTCACTGGGGGGGAGGCTTTAGAGATTTTATGTGGGCTCCTCATTCCAGTAATCTCTCTCTACTCCTAATCTGCTATGATATGAGGATGCTTTCTTCCACAGGCCCTGATGCCTGCTGTACTGCCATGCTTGCCCTATGGCATGTCTTGATGCCTCTATGGACTGAAATCCTCTAAACCATGAGCCCTAATAAGTCATTCCTCCCAAAGTTTGTTTTTGTCAGGTATTTTTCCACACAAGCTACCACAAAAGGAGATAGAGATAGATTATAACAAAATTAGTTAAATTAAGGATGTGAGACATTTCAGGAGAAAGGTTTCTCTGACAAATAAGTATCATACAAATAAAATAAAGAGGGGGAATTTTATAAAGTAAAAGATATGTGAGACATGGGATTAAAATACTATAGCATTTGAATTTTGATTGGTCAAACCAACTATAAAAATGTATGACAATCAATGAAATATGGATAAGAACTAATTAAATATTAGCATTAAGGAATTATTTTGTTAGGTTGATAAGGTCAGGATTTTTTCTTGAAAAATATTATCAAAGATCCAGATAGAAGTGTTTTCAAATGAAATGATATATTTTATTTTTTCTGTAACATAACAAAGCTACTAACATCATAGAGTCTAGTGTTTTTAACAAATTATTAGTTATGAGGATGTTGATAGAGAAGAGGACTAAGATAATATCTGGGGTTTGCTTTCATTTAGTACATCTTTTTTAAAATTACTTTATCTTTTACATAATATAAAAATTGTACATATTAATACAGTACCATGTGATGTTTTTATATATATTATTGTTGTTTTTACGTGCCATCAAGTCGGTGTCCGACTCATAGCAACCCCACGTACAACAGATGAAACACTATCGTCAGTGCTTCTTTGCTATTCATAGGGTTTTCAATTGTGGATTGATTTTTGGGGAGTGGGTTGCCAGGTCCTTCTCCCAAGCCAACAGTATCTGGGGGTCCCAGGCAGTCTCTCATCCAAGTACTAACCAGGCCTGACCCTGCTTAGCTTCTGAGATCTGATGAGGTCAGACGCCACAGTGCTACCACTGCACACTTTGATATATGTAAACATTGTACAACGTTTAAGTCAGGTTAGGCATACCTATCTTTAACACATCATTTATTTATGGTAAAAATTTTTGAAATTCTTTTTTCTAGCTTTTTTGTTCTCTCTAGTTATGCTATTGTCTAATAGCAAACCAGAGCTTCTTACTCCTAACTATAACTTAGTACCCATTTATCAGCTTTTTCTTAGCCCTCCCTCCTTATTACTATCACCAGCCTCTGGTAACCACCATTGTGGTACAGTAAATCTCTGTGAGATCAACGTTTTTAGATTCTACATGAGTGAAATCATGACAGGATTTCATTTTTTAATAGCTATATAGTATTCTATTTTGTATAGGTACCACATTTTCTTTATCTATTGCTTGGTTGAAGGAAATTTAGGTTGGTTCCACCTCTTGTCTTTTGGAAATCATGCTGCAATAAACATGGGCATTTAGATGTATCTTCAACATAGTGATTTCATTTCCTTTAGATAAATATCCACTGGTACAATTACTGGATCATATGGTAATTCCTTTTTTGTTGTCGTTGTTAAGGAACCACCATACAGTTTTCCATTATGGCTGCAGTAATTTATCTTCCCATTAACAGAATGCAGGGGCTCACTTTTCCACTTCTCACTAGCACATTTTATCATTTATTTATTATTATTTTTTTGATGATAGCCATTCTTTTTTTTTACTAGTATTTTTTTAGTTATCATGCAAATTAATAGGTTCCATTATGACTTTTTTGGGGGTACTGGGGAGCTAAACTCGAGGCCTCATGCATACTTTGTAAGTGTTCTACCACTGAGCTGTACTACTAGTCTCTTTTTTTAAATTTTTTATCTTGAGACAGGGTCTCTTAAGTATACAGGCTGCCTCTAGCCTCAAACTTGGGATCCTCCTGCCTCTGACTCCTGAGTCTCTTGGGTTATAGGTGTGTGCCATTGGCACTCAGCTTCTTTTTGACATTTTCACATATGCATATCATTGTATCTTGGTCATATTCAATCCCCCCATTACCTTCTCATGTCCCCCCTCCTTCTGTTCTTATTACTCCCCACAAAATCTCCCTTCTCCTTGGATGTCTTTTATATCTCTATCTCTATCTATCTATCTATCTATCTATCTATCTATCTATCTATCTATCATCTTAATCAAGATTCTGCATATAAGAAATAACGTTATATTTGTTTTTCCCCATTATCTTTTGTGTTATCACCCCTCCATTTACTCCTTCTATTTCCCCCAAATAGTTCCCCTTTACTTAAAAAAATCATATATATATATTTATTTGCTTGCTTTTTAAATCTGGAGTCCACATATGAGAGAAACCATACGATATTTGTCCTTCTGAGTCTTGCTCATTTTGCTTAAACTGGTGATCTCTAGTTCCATCCATTTTCTTTCAATGACAAAATTTTGTTCTTTATGGCTGAGTAGAACTCCATTGTGTATATGTACTACATTATATTTATCCATTCATCTGTCAGTGGACATCTAGACTGACTTCATATCTTGGTTGTTGTGAATAGTACTACAATAAACATGGATCTTTGTGGTATGCTGTCTTAAATTCCTTTGAGTATATACCCAGGAGTGGTATATCTGGATTATATAGTAGTTCTATTTTTACTTTTTTGAGGAACCTCTATACTGCTTTCCATAGTGGCTACACTAACTTATATTCCCACTATTAGTGTATGAGGGCTCCTTTCTGTGATTTTGATTTTGCATTTCTCTGATGATTAGTAATGTTGACTGTTTTTTTCATAACCAGACTTATCACATTCCTGCTATATATACATTAGCATTCTAGGTACAACATTGTTGTTGTTGTTAGGTGCCACCCAGTTGGTTCCGACTCATGGTGACTCTATGTACAACATAACAAAATACTCCCCGACATTGTGCCATGTCCAGCACTATGTCAGTACTTCTCTGCTATTTATAGGGTTTTAAGTGGCTGATTGTTTTGGGGTTGTTTTGAGAGTGGACTGTCAAGTCCTTCCCCCAAGACACAACATAGAATACAAAATAAAAATTCTTCATCCCTGTTCCTGAAGGTGCAAGAATTGTGTACAATTTACCTCATATCTGTGGGCTTTGGAAGAAGTCTTTTTTTCCCACTAAAGTAAACTTCAAAATCTTCAGTCTTTAGTCTGTGGGCATAGTCGATGTATCCTGATACTTCTTGCCCATGAGAATTTTTGTCACGAATGAAGATCACAGACTGGTAACACGGAAGAACAGAGAGAAGAGAGGGACATGAATAAAAGCCATCCGAGGACACTTTTATATTTATGTTACAACTGAAGCTGCAGTTTCTCAGTGGTATATACGCCAGGCTCTGTTTCAAGTGCTTTTTGTTTCATCCTTACATGGATTCTGTCAGGTACTATTACATTCTCTTGCTAGGTGAAGAAACTTTTAAAAACTTAACTGAGTGTGTTCATAAAGTTCATTGATTTTGTATAACAATGTAAATAAGCAACTCACATAGTTCTTCCTGGGACATTAAGTATCTGAAACACATTAATTTGTTTACTTTCCTTTTACTCTTAGTGTTTTCTTTATTGTCATGATTTTTACATAGGAAAACTGAGAAACAGAGAGATTGAATTGCTCAAGGTCACAGAGCTAGTAAATGGCAAAACTGAGATTCAGACCTAGGCTCATGTATTTGTCTTTCTAATCATACATTCCTTTTCCAATTGAACTACTATTTATTTTCTGTTATACAGATATAAATGTGGTAACTTCATTACCATAGGAATCAAAAAATTATTTTAAAAAATTAATTCCATAGGTCAAAATTTTACAGTAAGTTGTATTCTTTAAAAATATTTCTCACTTGTTAATGTACAACAAAGTGCATATGTGGAAATGTCACAATGAAATGCATGTCAGAATGAATCACATTAAGTCGTACATTAAACATTTCCAATAAAAAGTATTTCTCACTTGTGCTAATTTATTTACAAATACCATTAGGCACCTTCTACATGTTAGGCACTTCTGTAAGAAGCTACAGTAATAAACAAGATTGTCCAAATCAAGACCTTCAGCACTTCTGTTCTGATGAGGAGAGGCAGACAATAGGTATAATGAAAAAGAGTACTCTAGTGAGTGATTGACCTGAAAAAACAATGGAGGAGATTAGATACAGAATGAGTTGATGGTGAAGTCTACTTAAATAATGAGAAAAGGCGTGAGGAGGTCAAGACTTTAAATTAAGGACTTGAAGGAAGGAAAAGAAAAAGACAGCCATGTAAAGAAGTAGGATAGAAGACTATTAGGCAAGGGGACTAGCTACTACAAAGGACCTACATAAGAAAGAAGGCTGTCCAGATGGCAGAGTTGTGGCCCTTTCCCCTTTAAGCCCACAGCCATTTATTGCAAGTTCTAAGAAGAAAAAGAAAAAGAAAAGCAAGTCACTCTTTTGCAACCAACTTTTAGGTAGCTAACTTAGGCATTAGCAGGCAAGATGGAGGAAAGAGGGACTGAAAGGGACTCTTGCAGTTCCGCCATGATGAAGAAGCCAGGTACTTCTCTGAGGGCACTGGAAGGACATTTTCAAGCACATTCTACACCCTACCCAAGCCCTTGAGCCATTTACAAAACAAAGACCATAGGCCCACATCACACTAGGTGCGCAGAGCTGGACACCCAGGGCTGATGTCACACTGAGCAAATCCCTAGTTTGAATAAAGTAAAGGCAACACTAGTCCACTCTCCTTTTTCTGTTCCTCTCTCATCCTTTCTCTTTCTCTCCACTCCTCTGCTCTTCTCTCTTTGGCAACCACATACACGTCTCTTCTTTCTCTCAGTCCTGCCATCTTCTCTGTCTATCCAGGGCAACTTTCTTTCTTAAAGCCTGCTTAATTCTCCTGTTAGTTGGCTTCTTTACCTTCTGCTGGGAAACAGAAACCTCCTTATGCTGATTCACCCAGAGAATGCAGTATTTTCCAAATTCTTTTGTAGATCTACCTAACCTTCTTCAGGTGTCTCAGTTTTCCCTGTAATTGTTCCTTAAAGATGTACTATCTTTAATTAACCTATTGTATATTCTCTACTATAACTTCTGTATTAAGTTGTTGTTGTTAGACACCTTCAAGTAACAGCAGAAAGAAACACTCCCCAACACTGACACCGCACCATGCCTGGCACTATTTTCAGTGCTTCTCTGCTACTCACAGGGTTTCCAATGGTGGATTGTTTCGGGAATGAATTGCCAGGTCCTTTTCTCTAGCCTGCAGCACCTGGAATTCCCAAGCAGTCTCCAATCCAAGGACTAACTAGGCTGACCTTGCTTAGCTTCCAAGATCACACGCAATCGGATGTTAAGGTGCTATGGCTGCAGACTCAGTACGGAGTATAAATTCCTATATATGCCAATACAAGGACTGAAGTTTTGTGGCCAGTTTCCTGGACCTGTGCTCTGGACCTGCCTATCGGTGCTCCCCATATCTCCCTGACAACACAACTGGGCAAGTCTTTAATGTATTTGTTTTCAAACTTATATAAAATTGCAGAACTGTAGAATTTCACAGCATGTCACCTCTTTTTACTCTTCAGCAATCATTGGATTGTTACTTTTGGGGTCTTTTAGGCAGTCATCTGTGGGAAGTACCAGCATGGGTAACCTTAGGTAGCAGCGCTTCTAAAAGAGTGAAGCTAGAAAATTGAAAGATTTCTTTTTTTACCTCCACTGAATCTGAGAAAACATGTTACTAACAATATCCCAATTGAAAAACAATAGAACTGAGACATAATCTGCAATGAGTTGTTATTATGCTTACAGGTTCATCTTGCCCATCTATTCTGCTTGTGTCATACTGGGTGCTGAAAATACCATGCTGAGAAGGATTCTGAAGCAGGTTCTTGGTTCAGAGGGAGAAAATTTTGTGACAGATTAGTGGTATATCCCATAGAGATAGCAGGGGGACCAAAATTTCATTGCTGTTACTGCATTCAATATTATATGGATTCCAATCCTTAGTTCTTCTCATTTCCCCCACATAACTCCATGATAAATCCATATAGATTTCTCCATGCTTTTAGCCATTTAGTTTTCAGTTTCTATAGCAAAAATTCTGAGTGAATAGTAATCCAAAGAGTTAAACATGAGCTATAAGTTTCTCATAAGCAGTCCTAAAGGTGTTTCACCTCTTTTCATCATCAAGCATGCTTCTGATGGTACACAGGTCACACTAAGACAGACAGAAAGAAAAAGAGATAATCACAATAAGCCTGTACTTTTAAAATGGAATTCTTCCAACAATCTCTCTTCCTTTCTCTCTCTCTCCCTCTCTCTCTCTCTTTTTCACGCGAGCATGCGCACACACCCACACACACCCACACACAAACACACATATTTTGCCAGTAGAATACAGACTTGATATTATATCTACCCTTCTCCTCAAAGCAAATAAAAATTCTGTATAAATAGCATGACTTTTAAAGTATATTTGCTCCCCTAGCAAGAAAATGTGGAATATGTACAGTTCAAAAATTGACAGCAAGAACCCAGAGAAGAGAGCATAGCCCTAAAATCATCTTTGTTCTGCAGGCATTTGCCCAACCTAAGGAAATTTGAGCAATGATTTCATTACCTTGTGGTCATGAATTCCAGTCTTTCAGGAGAGAGGCTAACAAGACTTACTGCCCAATGATAAAGCTGAAAGCTAGTAATAATTCAAGTAATAATTTTAATCAGTCCAGAGCAAATAAGAACCATACCAGAGTGAAAAAGGAGGAGGAATATACAAGCGACAGGACAAATAAAATACAGAAAATGATAGTATTATAGCTTGCGTTGTCCCCCCCCAATTCATATGTTAAAGTCCTAACCTCCAGTACCTCAGAACATGACTGTATTTGGAGGCATAGCAATGGAATTCTCATACGATTAGTCCATTTCCTTATTCCTAAGGAACTGATAAAACTTTTTATGTGCAAATACAATAGCAACAAAACAATAAAAGATGTGATTAAGTTACAATGACCCTATACTGGGACCCCTAACCCAATCTGACTGATGTCCTCATAAGAAAAGAAACTTTGGACAGATTACAACTCAACATTTAACTTCAGAAGCATATTAGTATAGAGGCACAGTATGGGGTTATAGGGATAGAAGAAGTGGTAACAATGTGATAATAATGGAATCAAAAAGGTGATAGGTATAAAGAACTAGGGTGCTGGCTGAATTTTGTATTTTGTGTACTCTCTGAGAATTAGAATGAAGTTAATGAGCTCTCTTAATTAATTAATTTAATGTGTATTTTCCTCCAAAGTGAACAGCAATTACTCCTACTATAAATATACTTGCCATCAATAATTAAGAACTCATTATGTTCTGAGCAAATTATTAGGAGCTTATATTCATTATCTTATTTAATCTTCTCAAAAATTGTATAAGGTATAGATGGCATTATTATTCTCATTTATATATGTGGGAACTGAAAGCACTGAGCGGGACTCCCACACTCACACCCAGGTCACCTTCCCATGATGTCTATGTTCTCTCTGCCACCTACTTACTGTGTAACTCTGGTAAATTATTTATACTTTTTCAGATTTAGCTTCAGCTTCCTTTATTATAAAATGGGCATAATAACACCTACCCTAAGAGCTATATGTAAATAAATACGTTTATTTTTGCTAAGCATGTAACAATGCCTGGCACATGGTAAATACTGAATAAGTAGTGTCTATTGCTTTTTAAATCTTTTATTATTCTATTGCTATTGTATTTACACATGGAATTTTATCAATTTCTTAGGAATAAGAAATGGACTAATCATAAGAATTCCACTGCAGAGGTGTGTGTAATTATGTATAAGTTGCAGTCCATTGTTCAATTCCTTTTTTAATTTAGTTTTCTTAGTTAAAACTTTAGATGTATTTTGAAATTAGGATTGAAACTCACTTGTCGGGTATTATTGTATACCAAGAGGACAGATCCTTGCCTGCAGTCATACTACTGTGGAGTCCGTTCCAGTCAGATCTCAGAAGCTAAGTAGGGTTGAGCCTGGTTAGTCCTTGGATGGGATACTGCCTGAGAACACCAGGTGCTCTAGGCTTGGGAGGCAGACCCAGCAACCCACTCCCAAAAAACAATCAGCCATCGAAAACCCTATGAATAGCAGAGAAGCACTAATAATAATGTCACTATGAGTCAGAGACCACACCTAACAACAACAAAAGCACAGATCCAATCACAATTAAGCCATGATTCCAGCATCCAGAATGGGCAGATTATGTCAAGAGAAGATTAAAGTATATTTTAGTCTGAATGTGACAAAGCTCAATAACTAAGAGTTTTGCTATTCTAAGCCCTTGATTGTTTTAAGAGTAATTGAAAAATGTTACAAATAATTACTTAAGTTTCTCTAATGACATCCCTTTTTTGTTTCATAACAGCTTTATTGAAGTATTGTTTACATAACGTAAAATTCACCCTAAAATTTAAGTGTACAATCCAATGACTTTTAGTAAATTTAATGTGTTGTGGAATACAATCCAGTTTTAGGATATATTCATTACTCCAGAGGGATTCCTTATGACCATTTGCAGTCATCCTTATTCCTGCCCCAGCCCTAGGGGATCGTGAATCTACTTTCTGTCTCTATAGATTACCTTTTCTGTATTTTCACATAAATGGAATTACACAATATATGGTCTTTTTCATTTTTTATTATTATTTGATTTTAATTATTTATTTATTTATTTGCAGTACTAGGAGTTGAACCCAGGGCCTCGCAATTGCATGCTTTGAAAGTGCTGGACCACTGCGCTGCCACCTCTAGCCCATTTTTTTTTAACTATTTGAATCAGGGTCTCACTAAATTATGCAGACTGCCTCTGGTCTCTAATTTGGAATCCTCCTTCCTCTGCCTCCCAAGCCCCTGGGATTACAGGCATGTGCCACAGTGCCCAGCGGTGATCTTTATCATTCTAATAGCATTTTTTAGAAAAAATCACAGTTGATTTACCAGAAGACACATGAAAATTATACTTTATATATAATGGGATAAAATGATGTTAAATTTATTTAAAAATTTTCCAAAATGTACATTTTTCTTAGATAAGGCCTTTTAATCATCTCTAGAAAAAGGTGGCTGAGGTTTAGTTCAGTTGGTAGTGTGCTGCTCTGCACTCTCTGAGGCTCTTGGTTTGATCCTCAGCAAACAGCAAAAATGGGATAAGGACCTGGCAGCCTCCTCCATGAACAATCCTGAAACAATCTGCAACTGAAAACCATATGAATAGCAGAGAAACACTGACATAGTGCAAGGCATGGTACAGTGCCAGGGAGTGTTTCATTTTGTTGTACATAGGATCGCTGTGAGTCAGACCCTACTTGATGCCACCTAACAACAACAAGAAAAAGGTAGGGTGTAAACAACAAAAGTATTAAGTAAATTAAATGATATTCACTTGAAATTATGCATAATGATCTATATTTACTAGCAACGTAATCAGAAAACACTAGTGTTTGTTTAATTGACCACTATAACAAAGTAGAACAAAACTAAACAAAGCAAACCCCACAAGAACCAGTAATTGCAAAACATCAATATGCATTTATTCCCAATGTTGAATTGGGAACTCAGACACCAAAAAGTTGTGGAATCTGAGATTTTACTGAGATAGTCTGTAGTAACCTCGAAAGTGAACCAATATTACTTGAAAAGACTTATGGAATAAATACTTATGTCCTCATTACTTTTTGTATGCTGGAAAAACATGAATTAAAGTTAAAATTTAGACCATTAATATGTCATTTAGATCTTTGGCTGCTTGTCTTTTCCCAGAAGTGGATTAAAATACAAATTCATAAACTTGTTATAAGTTGAATACATATGTTGCCTGATTTTTCTTGCCAAATACTAATGAGGAGACATAAACCTGATACACTGAAATGGGACTTTGACGACAAAGAAGCCAAAGTCACAAAAACAATAAAACCATCCTAAGCAGTAGGCTGCTGTGCAAAAACTGAAACATCCATTTAGGGAAATGAGAGCTGTCAGAGCTGGATTCTTGCGCTGCCCCTCTGAGACTGTCACCGTGCTCTCTGATAGAGACAAATGGAGGAATGTTTATCTGCTAGTTTTGAAACTCTGGAATGCTCTTAGGAATCATTAGTTTTAGAGAGTCTTCTTTTTGTTTGAGAAGTGAAATGATTTTGCAAATGGAGCTTTAGTTCTCTGGGGACCAACAATTGTTTTTTAACATTTCAGAAGTTCTGCTAGTATAAATTTCTTTGAAATAAGTTATTTTATGAAATTTTATGCTGATAATTATTTTTAAATTCTATACCCTCTGTTCAATTGCAGCTGGATACATATATCTATTCACTGTTTACATGATTCTCAGGGCTACGTTTAAGACAGTTCTTTGTCTTTCTTCTTGGAGGCTTAGGCTCAGAAAAAGGACACTTTTTTCTATACCCTGTTGGTCAAAGCAGGTTGCATAATAGCCTAGATTCAAAAGGTATGGAAGAATGACTTGATTTTTCTCTTGATGGGAGGAACTGCCCAGTATTGTTGTAAAGGGGCATGGATAAGGGATAGGGTGGAGAATTATGGCCACTTTTGCTATCAGTAATTATTTATTATGAAGAACCAAAGAGTTTTGTGGAGAGCTGGCTTGATCATTTTGTAATAGCTAGGGATTTGATTTGTAAAGGGTATCATTGACTTTATTTTTTCTCTTCCAGTTTTTAAGAAATATCCATATTTGAAATGGCTGGGTTGAGGTTATTTTGTTTTGTTTTTATTTATGAATTTTGCAATACTTGTGAGGATAGGAATCACTTAGAATATCTGATACCACCATTAGTATCCGAAAGACTCTGTAAGTTTTAGTGGATGAAAGTAATGTGAAAAAAATATAAGCTGTAAGTATTGGAAAGGAGAAAATGAAATTATCATATTTGTATACAAACTGGTAATTTACTCCTAAAATCATAGTCATTGCACTGAAAAACTTAATACAGCTCTATATGTTGATCCAACCCAAAATATCTATATAAAAATAACACCTTGGTTTTACACTAGTAATAAATTATTAATTATTGAACATGCAATCTGTGTTTGTATTATGTCTCTTGTTGTTGTTGTTAGGTGCTGTGGAGTTGGTATCCAACTCATAGAGACCCTCATAGGGTTTTCAATGGCTGACTGTTTCAGGATTGCCTTGGAAGTGGATTGCCACGTCCTTCTCCCATTTTTGCGGTGCTGGGAATTGAACTCTGGACCTCAGAGACTGCAGGGAAGCACTCTGCCAACCGAGCTAAATCCCAGCCCATAAATCAGCACACAAGCTAATGGAAGTAAATAATTGTTTGATATATAGTATCAATTTACTGCAAAGGAATACTTTTGTTCCTTGGTTTAATAATGTGGAAAGTGTTTAACTAGGAGAAACTATTGTTGTTGTTGTTGTTGTTGTTGTTGTTAGGTGCCATGGAATCCTGTCTGACTCATAGTCACCCTCATAAGGTTTTCAATGGCTGACTGTTTCAGTATTGCCTTGGGAGTGGATTGCCACATCCTTCTCCCATTTTTGCAGTGCTGGGAACTGAACTCAGGACCTCAGAGACTGTAGAACGCTGCTCTACCAACTGAACTAAATCCCAGCCCCATTATGTCTCTTAGTAAAATTATAACATTTCTCCAAATATTTTTATGAAAAACTTTCTAAAATAATATAACAAACTACACTAAGAAATTATGAAGAAAAGTTACCCTAAAACAAATATATTAAAATTCTGAGAAAAATACTAATGGAATGTTTTTGATTACTTAATATTTTACCTTGAAAAATGAATGGTGAGAATATCAAGCTTATTCTGAAAAGAAGTAAACAGAACTTGTGTTATTAGGTGTATTAAAGTTATAATAACTAAATCATATATCACTGGTACAGTGATGGATGTATCAACGGAAAATAATAACATCAGGAACTTATGTGCACAAATGGGTATATATAGCTTATAAAAGCTTTTCCACAGAATAATGCATTTTGCATTTTCTACAGTATCTACTCTTTAACTGCTCAATTCCAAAGACAAACCTTGTCTTTAAACATACTACTTTCTGACCTCTGTCTCTTTTCTTTCAAGCTTACATACTCTAGAAGCCCCAATCCAACAATTCTTTCAGCATATTTGAGCCACTAATCAATTGTCATTACACTTCATTATTAATTACTCTCCTTATTTAGTCAATTTATTCTTTATCCAGTGTAGAGTCCATAGTACAGCACATAACTGTCAACTTGTGTAACCTTAAAAATTCCTTGCTCATATCCTTCTTTATATTCACTGAAAACATTTCAAATTACTTCAACTCAACTTTACTTTTGTTGCTTTTGCATTGAATAAACAAAATTAATTTGGCTAGATCACAAAACTATTTTTCTGGTCTTCTTAAAAATTAATAACCATATACTCAGGAGGGCCTATATCCATTAATATACCTTTCTTCACTTATGAGACTCCAAATTTTTTTCAGATCTTTTCTCTTATTAAACTTTTAACAACATCCTATCTTATACTCATTTTCTCTCTGAAAATAGAAGATATCAGAACAGAATCACCTCATCTTCTTCACATCAAATCTACCTCCCTATCTACCTACATCTTCTCTATATACTTCCTTCTACCCTGTTGGAACGGCTGGAATATCTAAGCTTCTATCCAAGGCCAGCCTCTCCTTTTGTGTATTTGGCCATATTTCTGTTTAGTTACTCTTGTATTTTGAATTATAGGTTTTGTTTTGTTTTCTTTTTTTTTTTTTGTAAAACCATTACTACTGGTATGTATATATGATAGAATACCTTGTTGTTATTGTTAGGTGCCATCAAGTCGGTATCTGACTCATAGCGACCCTCTGTACAACAAGGGAAACACTATTGTCAGTGCTTCTCTGCTGTTCAAAGGGTTTTCAATAGCAGATTGATTTTTGGGAGGGGGTTGCCAGGTCCTTCTCCCAAGCCTACAACTTCTGGTGTTCCCAGGCCGTCTTCCATCCTGGTACTAACCAGGCCTGACCCTGCTTAGCTTCCGAGATCTGACAGGATCGGATGCCACAGGGCTACGGCTATAGGCGATAGAATACCTACTATGTGAAAAACAAGCAAGTTAGTCCCAAATTCCTGTTTCTCTTTACAGCAAAATTCTCATTATTTCTTTAACCCTAACAAGCAGCCATTTCTCCTGGAGTGCTTTGCTAAAACAGTCCAACTATTCCTTCTTTACAAATCTCATGGCTTAGTCTCAATTTTTGTTTAATTCATACTTCCATGGCATTTGACATAACTGTTTACCTTCTTTTTCATGAAATAGTTTCTTTGTCTGGCTTCAGTGATACTACATATTCCTGTGATTTTTCTTCTGCTTTACCAATTTCTTCTTTATTTGCTCTTTTTATTATTCCTGATCTCTCAGTTTGGGAGTTCTCCAAAGCTCAATTCTCATCTTTCCTCAACCTACATTCACTCACTAGTTGAATTTATTCAGTTCCATGGATTAAGTATCAGTTGTTACTGTGTCATGAACTTGATACTTGGATATATGATTTTTCTCTTAGAAATCTCATAGGCATCTCAAACTCCACATATCCCTTCATAAAACCCTTCATTTCCTGTTTTACCACCTTGACCACACTTTATCCTCTTCAGGTAACAGGCAACATCAGTTACCTAATGGGTCAAGCAAAAAAAAAAAAAATTCTTATTACACCTCACATCCATTCTAACCCATGACAAGTTTTATTGCCTCTACCTTCAACACACTGGAATTTGGTCTGGCCCTTGCACATCCCTTCAACCTCAGTTACTATCATTGTCTTTTTAACTTATTCTGTTCTAGTTATACTGGTCTCCTGGTCAAATCACTTCTGTCATTGTGTTTTCCCTTCTGAGTGACATTTTCTCTGCTAAAACAGTCTTTCTCAGATATTTAAAAGCTTGGTCTCTCACTTCACATAGGGTTCTGCTAAAATTTCACTTCCCTCAGAGTCTTCTTTGATTGCTGTACCTAAAATAGCACACAAATTCCAGACTCTGTCTCTTTTGACATGTTTTTTTTTCATAGAAGTTATATCAATGTAGTATTTAATTCCTTATGTTTAATTTTTTTCTTTCTCTCTCCTTGGATTGTAAAGTCCATAAAAGTAAGGACTCTGTATATTTTCTTCTATACTCTATTAACAATGTCCTGCACAGTTCCTGGTACATACTACTTTCTCAGTAACTATTTGCTAAATTAGTGAAATGATGGTGTTACCAGCATGCAGGTACCAGAAGGAAGCAAGTAGCCAGTGGTGCTTCACATGGTTTGAAACTGTGGTAAGAGGTGGAAAAGAGAACTTTGCATTGATCATATTGTCAAAAGGATTTTTAGTAGATGATAAGGTTGACTGTGATAGATTGAAAGTGAACTGGGAAATGAGGAAATAAAAAAATGTCTTATTTAGATAATCCTTGAGACATTTTCCTGCTAAGAGAAACAAATGGGATTCTACCTTGAGAATGTGGTGTCAGGGTAATCCTGTTAATTAATTATGTTTCTTATTTGCTTTGATTGGTTGGAAAACAGACCAAACTGAAGGCAATTTTTATGTTCAAGCTTCTCTGATCTACCACATTATTTTATTCTTGGGCATTTTTTTTTTCTCTCTCTCTCGTTCTCACTCTCTCTTCATTTTATTTAGTGGTTCTCTAAATTTACTATACACAGCAATCACTTCATGGGCTAGTAAATGTCCTTACTGTTAAGCACATTTTCAACATCCCCTTTTCCATCTGATGCTGTGCTGCACACTTATAATCCCAGAGATGTTGGACTCAGAGGCAGGAAGATGGCAAGTTTGAGGCCAGAGGCAGCCTGTGTGACTTAGCAAGACCCTATCTCAAGATAAAGCATTTTAAAAGGGGACTGGAGGTGCAGCTCAGTGTTAGAATGATTGCAAAGTCCATACAAGGCCTTGGGTTCAACCTCTCAGTACCAATAAATAAATAAATACATAAATACATAAGTAAATAAATAAAATAAATTTTTCTGAGTAAAGTAACATAGTCACAGGTTCCAGAGATTAGGATGTGAGCATGAATGAAAAGGCCATTATTCTGCCTGGTACACGTGCTATTATCTTTCTGGTTCTATAACTTGAGTTTGATGATCTAAAAGTTTTCAATATTTCATATTACTCTTAGAAAAGGGCTGGGGTTTCACTCATTTGGTAGAGTGCTGCTCTGAGTTCTCTGAGGCTTCAGTTTGATCCCTAGTACCATATAAATGGGAGAGGGACCTGGCAGCCCACTCCTGATATGATCCTGAAAACAATCTGCCATTGAAAACCCTAGGAATAGTAAAGAAGCACTGACAAAGTGCTAGGCATGACACTGTGTCGGAGAGTGTTTCCTTCTGTTGTACGTAGCATCATATGAGTCAGACCCAATTTGATGGCACCTAACAACACTCTTGGCCTGCAGCTATAGCCCTGTGGCATCCGATCCCTTCAGATCTTGGAAGCTAAGCAGGGTTGGGCCTGGTTAGTACCTGGATGGGAGACCGCCTGGGAACACCAGAAGCTGTAGGCTGGGAGAAGGACCTGGCAACCCCCTCCCAAAAATCAATCTGCCATTGAAAACCCTATGAACAGCAGAGAAGCACTGACAATAGTGTTTCCCTTGTTGTACAGAGGGTCGCTATGAGTCAGATACCGACTGGATGGCACCTAACAACAACAACACCACTTTTAGAAAACAAAATAGCAAGCCGGGCGTGGCGGCCCACACCTGTAATCCCAGCGGCTCAGGAGGCGGAGGCAGGAAGATTGCAAATTGGAGACCAGAGGTAGTCTGTGTAATTTAGCGAGACCCTGTCTCAAAAAAGTAAAAAAAAAAAAAAAAAAAAGGGTTGAAGGTGCAGCTCAGTGGTCCAGCACTTGCAAAGCATGCAAGCACGAGGCCCTGGGCTCAACCCCCACTACAGGAAAAAAAAAAGTCATTTTGATTTTTAAAGTATCTTAACTGCCCTTATTTTCTAAAATCACTCACTTTAAAAAAGTTCTTAAAGTGTTACTCTTTCAGATGTTTTATCTTTGTATAATGATGTTAAACATTCTAGGCTTTCAACCATTTTAAGATTCATAATTGTTAGATAGTGTTGATACCTAATTTAGATACATATAATTTAATAACACTATTATAAATGTATTGTTCAGTGGTTCATCAGGTGATTTTTAAATAAATGATAAAAATTGCCCTAATTTTTATAAATGAGCAAGCCGATAAGGGGAGGTTGATTTTGCCAATATCTATCAGAAAGAATAAAAGCTAAAATTAGTCACAAATATTTTACCTACAATTTATTTATAGTTCCTTAAATTCTACCCTCACTAAGTTATCAATTCATTGCAGTTTTAAAGTTATTTAATATTTAAATATATTAACACAAATATTAGAAAAAATTAGTAACTCTCATCTGGCTTTTGTGTGTGTGTGTGTGTGTGTGTGTGTGTGTGTGTGTGTGTGTGTGTGTGTGTGGATCCTTCTACCTATCTCAAATCCATAAAGTCACCAAAACCATTTATATTTCCCTTTTCCAATGATTTATCCTGATCATCCAAGCCACACTGACATGGTTCTTTTTCCAAAGACTTAAACTGCTTACTTGTTATATTGTTCATTTGGTGCATATGAACTGCCTTGAATTGTTCATTGCCTTATTTTTTTATTTTTTATTTTTTGCAGTACTTGTAGGGCTGAACCAAAGAGTTGGTACATACTTTGAAAGTATTCTCTCTACCAGTGAGCTGCACCCCCAACACTATTCTAAATGTTTTTATCTTGAGATAAGGTTTCACTAAGTTGGACAGGTGCTTCTGGCCTCAAACTTGCAATCCTCCTGCTTCTGCCTCCCAAGTTGATAGGATTACAGGTGTGTGCCACTGCACCCACTTGGCTGTTCATTGCCTTTTATTTGGGAAAACACTTTCCTCTAAATGCATTGTGAACTTCTTGGTGGCAAATGGTTTACATTATGTTTCTTCATATTCTTTTTACATTTATTATGCTATTCTGGCCATTGTAAGTAATTATGGTATATTTGTCTCAAACAGCAGAGAATGTCCTCAAAAATATTTAACACATATTTTCATCATATTAAACACAGGGAAGGAAATACTGTCTCTTGTACTAGTAAATTCATTGGTTAATTGTGAGCACAAAAAGTTATACGATACAATGGAAATTTCAAGGGACTGAAAATTTAGGAGATTTATTTTCTACTCTCTCAAGCTTTCACAATAAACCTAATTGTAGGCAAGCCAGAGCATCTTAGCTGTTACTTTCTTTTGTCATCTGTAAAATGGCTATATTAGCAGTTTTTTTACCAACATACCCCACTGGGTATAATACGGCTAAAACAAGAAAATAGAAGATAGACAATTTATCTCAAATAGCTAAATTCCTTATAAAAACTGGACTGGTGGTCATAGTCATATTAAGAACTCCAAAGGGAATAAATGGTTTTGAAGAGATATTCTCTTTGGAATTCCCATTTTATCATCTGTACCTAATGCATTTAAAGGTAATAAAAGTCCCAGCTCTGCTTTCAACAGCAATACTGGAAGAGATACTGTGCTTTCCCTGCTTCTGAGACCTCAAAGTCTCCAGGAAAGATCTAAGAGGTGATGAAGGTCCCAGCAAGGAAAAACAGTCCCAATCCCAGTGTTGCTGCTGTGCTCACTCTGCAGATGGCAAAATTGCTTCATAAGACTGTTGTGAGTTGCAAATGAGAAAGCTTTGAGAAAAACACTTATGAAGAAAAAGCTTAATATATTTAGTAGCTCAACACCAGAAAATTGAGGAGGTTCAATTAACAGTCTGCTTGCTTTATGAATATTAATAAGTACCATCTTCATGAAAAAAGCATGAATCTGGCATTTAATGTTACCCATAATCAAAATGGCTGCAACTGTAGCACTGTGGTATCCAATCTCATCAGATCTCAGAAGCTAAGCAGGGTCAAGCCTGGTTAGTACTTGGATGGGAGACAGTCTGGGAACACCAGGTGCTGTAGGCTTGGGAGAAGGAACTGGCAACCCACTTCCAAAAATCAATCTGCCACTGAAAACTCTACGAACAGCAGAGAAGCATTGACAATAGTGTTTCACCTGTTGTACATGCGTTCGCTATGAGTCGGATATCAACTCGATGGTACCTAACAATAACATAATCAAAATATGAACAAGATGGTATATTTTGTATTCTAATCAAGTATAGTATTAACTACTTCTATGGCTATATCTATCAAAAATGCTTATTATTCTGATAGGTGTGCCCAAAATGGGTATGCAAATCATAGAGGCATAAAAGAGGTGAATTACTTAGTATTTTAAATTGACATCATTATAAATAGACAGGATGGTGTTTTGTCTTAAAAACAAATGCTGCTGGGTCATTTTGGTTTAATTATCATGGTTAATAGCAAAAGGATTTTGCATGGTCAGATAACAAAGATAAACATACATTTTTTTTTTTATCATGAGATCACAATTTTGCATTTGCACATTGCCCTTAAACCACATCCTGCATGTTTTGGATTTCAGAGACTTCAGGATTAAGGACAGCTCTTTTTATCTGATGCTTACACTTTGAATTTGTTTTGATTCTTTTTTCCTAGCATGATGCATAAGAGTTTTGGGACTTAGAAGCAAAGGAAGGAGAGGATTAAGATGATCTTATTTTAATTTAATATTTATTAAACTCATGAGTTATTCTAGAATTATTAGAAAACATCAAACTAGAATAGCCTCAAAACAATTGGTTTTGCTTAGTAGATGTTTAGAGGAATCATTCAAATGTCTCATCAGACCTATTCCCTTCGTTTTACAAATGAGGCAACTGAGTCTCAAAGAACTTATTTATCTCTGGTCACATTTTGGCTAATGGCATAACAAGAAGTATACTCCCATGTTTTTCATTTCCACCCTTTCCAAATCTATACCAATCTGTCACTTATGACAGCTAAGTGTCTCAAAGAAGGATATATATTTAATTACATAGTAGAATGTAAGCCCCTACAATCATACCACTGTGGCATCTGATCCCGTCAGATCTCAGAACTAAGCAGGGTTGGACCTGGTTAGTACTTGGATAGGAGACTGCCTGGGAACACCAGGTATGGTAGGCTTAGGAGATGGACCTAGCAACCCACTCCCCAAAACAATCAGCTATTGAAAACCATATGAATAGCAGAGAAACACTGATAATAGTGTTTCATTTGTTCTGCATACGAGTTGGACACCAGCTCCATGGCCCTTAATAGCAACAACAATGTTAGAACACGGTGGGCAAGAATGTTTTCTTGTTTATCCATGTGGCTAGCATATAAACACTTTATAAATACATAGCCTGCAGCTATAGCCCTGTGGCATCCGATCCCTTCAGATCTCAGAAGCTAAACAGGGTCGGGCCTGGTTAGTACATGGATGGGAGACCGCCTGGGAACACCAGAAGCTGTAGGCTGGGAGAAGGACCTGGCAATCCTCTCCCAAAAATCAATCTGCCATTGAAAACCCTATGAACAGCAGAGAAGCCCTGACAATAGTGTTTCCCCTGTTGTACAGAGGGTCGCTATGAGTCGGATACCGACTTGACGGCACCTAACAACAACAACAATAAATACATAATTTAAAAATATTTCAAAATAATTATTGAAATTATCCAATTTTTTTAAATAATTGAGATGCTGACCACTATATCAGGTGCCCTAAGGAATCAGCACATCATCTTTGACAGTAAGCACCTCAACTGAAGTCCCAGCTACTTAGTTTCTCTTGACTCTGTGCTTTCACTGGCAGTAACTCTTCCCACCTAACAAGAAATATTAACCTCCAGGGGTCTTGAAAGTCCAAATGCTCAAAGTGATCACACCAAGGTCCCTGTGCAGATATGATTTCACAATCCTTCAATGTGATGTCCCAATACTACCACTGACTGCATAGTCAATGCTGCCTAGATGAGCAGTTAAGTCCACACAGGCTCAGCAATTTCTGTTATAAATTGTCTCTTTAATACTATTTTTAGAAACCAAACAATTAAAAATTTGTAAAATCACTATAAGAAATGTAAGTTATATGTAAGGGGTTGTTATTGTTGTTAGGTGCTGTCAAGTCGTTATCCGACTCATAGCAACCCTCAATGGCTGACTGTTTCGGGATTGCCTTGGGAGTGGATTGCCAAGCCCTTCTCCCATTTTTGTGGTGCTGTGAATTGAACTCAGGACCTCAAAGACTGCAGTGCAGCGCTGTACCAACTGAGCTAAATGCCAGCCAACGTAAGGGGTAGTAAGGTTATATATGATTCAAATACTTGGATCGTTAGGCAAGTGGAACCAACACAATAACAACCTTACTCCATAGGACCCTAAGACAACAACCCTGGCAAGTGGGCAGCCTCTTCTCAAATGAGGCTTTTGTCCAAGTACCCAAAGCAGACCCATAATTGTCCTAAGGAAAATCACTTGAAAGTTGCCATTCTGCCTGTGCTAGATATTGTTCTAAGTGCCTGATGGCATTTAAAATAGATTGAGAAAAATGTATCTCCTTTTAAGCCAAATCCTTTTATAAATTTTGTCTGCTAGACTAGAAAATAAAGTGTTGGTAAGAGACAAGCCAGAGTATCTTTATAAGACCAAGAGGAAAGAGCCTAATCCACTTATTCCAGTCTTTCTTACTGTGTGAGCAAGGGAAAAAGACTGAATGGTTTTTAGCACTTGTGCTAGGCATAGATCCCAAAACCTGGTCATCACTTATCCTTGGGAGTAAAATGAAAGAGATATCTTGAGGGTGGGAGAAACAGTGGACATTTGTTGGGTTTTCCTATTGACATAGATATCCATAGATAGGTGACTAGATAGGTAGATAGATAGATAGATAGATAGATAGATAGATAAAGAGGATGCAGGAAATTAGTGGGCATTACTCATGGCCTGCAGCCGTACCACTGTGGTGTCCAATCCTGTCAGATCTAGGAAGCTAAACAGGGTCGGGACTGGCTAGTACTTGCATTGGAGATCGCTTGGGAACACCAAGTGCTGTAGGCTCAGGGGAAGGACTTGACAACCCACTCCCCCAAAACAATTGGCCATTGAAAACCCTATGAATAGCAGAGAAGTACTGACAATAGTGTTGTGTCTGTTGTACATAAGGTCGTTATGAACTGGACACCAACTCAATGGCACCTAATAACAACAACAAAAACTCTTGGACTAATGAGCTTTAATCCTGGTCCCACCATCTACAACACAGATGAACTTGGACAAGTTATATACCAGTTTTACCACAGACATGGAGGTTAACCTATCTCTATCTCTCTATCTCTATCTCTATCTATCTCTATCTCTATTTCTATTTCTATCTCTATCTCTATCACTTCTATGTCTCCATATCACTGGCTGGTCTCATCAGCTTTTCTTCACTTCTAGGGTGGTAGAAAATGCAATGCTGGAAAATATGGGCTCAGGTATCTGACAAACTTGGCTTTAATCCCAGCTCTGCCACATGTAGCTATAACCTGGGAAAATTTCTTGACTCCTATTAAATTATAGTTTTCTAAGCACTAACTTGAGGGTGATAAGTGTGCTTGCTTAGTAAGTTCATTATGAATGTCAGCAAAGTGTTTAACATAATACATTATCCAGTTTAATCATTCAATAAATATTAGATGTTACTGACAATAACTGAGGCTTGGGTGTGAGCTTAATGGGAGGTGGGAGCAGGAAGCTTTTCAGTCAGATATAATCTTAGACTCAGGGTTACAGTTGTCCCTTCACACAGTTCAGATTAAGTCCTTAGATTGTTGTTGTTGTTGTTAGGTGCTGTCGAGTTGTGTCCGACTCATAGCGACCCTCATAGGGTTTTCAATGGCAGGTTGTTTTGGGATTTCCCTGGGAGTGGGTTGCCACGTCCATCTCCCAGTTTTGCAGTGCTGGGAATCAAACTCAGGACCTCAGAGACTACAGAGTGGCTCTCTACCAACTGAGCTAAATCCCAGCCCAAGTCCTTAGATTATGACACCAGAAATAACCAATAAAGTCTCAAAGGAACAGCGAATATACATAAACCTGAAATTTTTATTTCCTTTGACTCTGTTCAGGGATGAGTAGTGGATTAGGTTTGAAAATCTGGAATATTCTTGCTAAATCCATTCTTACTACCCTAGCTTTAACCATTTTGTTGTTGTTAGGTGCCATGGAGTCGGATCTGACTCAGAGTGATCCTATGTAAAACAGAACAAAATATTACCCAACACTGTGCCATACCCATGATCTTTTCTAATGCTTGAACCCACTGTTGTAGTCACTGTGTTCCTTTTTATTTTGAGTCATGCCATACCAACAAATGGAGGTCCCAGGGGATTTATTCCATTTTCATCATTAAGATCGACTCTACTTTGGGGAGGCAACTCCTCTCCAGTCCTCTTTTGAATGCCTTCCAACCCATGGGGCTCATTTTATAGCACTATATTTGACAGTGCTTCTCTGCTGTTCTTAGGGTTTTCAACAGCTAATTGTGGGCTGCTGGGCCTTTCTATCTACTCTGTCTTAACCTTTACCTTTAGTCATAATGTGGGTTAAATGCCAACAAACTATCTTAAATGTGAATAAGTAAAATTTCTATCTATTTGCTCAGGTTGCCTATAGCACTCATTCAATCAAGTGGGCATGGGCCAAAGTCTTTATTCTGACATCTCAGCAAACTTTGTTCAATCTATCCATATCTATTTGCTTAAACCCTACATCCTTCACTTGTCTGTCTGCTTGATGTGCTGTAGGGGCTTGTGTATTACTGTGATACTGAAAGCTATGCCACCAACATTTCAGATACTGGCAGGGTCACACATGGTGGACAGGTTTCAGCTGAGCTTCCAGACTAAGACAGAGAGAAGGACCTGGCAGCCCACTCCTGAAATGGTCAGCCACTGAAAATTCTATCAATAGCAGAGAAGCACTGTCAAATACAGTTCTGGAGAATAAGTCCCCCAGGCCAGAAGGTATTCAAAAAACAACTAGATAAGAGTAGCCTCCTCAAAGTAGAGTCAATTTTAATTATAGGAATGGAGTAAAGCCCTTGGGTCCTTCTTTTGTTGATGTGGCATGACTCAAAATGAGAAGAAACATAGTGACTGCAACATTGATCTCAACATAAAAAGATCACTTGCATGGCATAGTGTTTAGTAGTGTTTCTTTCTGTTGTACATATGGTTGCTAAGGGTCAGATCTGACTGCACCCAACATCAACCACATGAGATTGCAATAATGTTGCAAGATAGATGCCCCACCAAAGTAAAAAAAAAAAAAAAAAAGATATCAAAATCCCTTGGTTTTCAGGAACACAGTTCTCCCAGCATGCTTTGTCCCTCAACTACAAACAACCACATATTATTTATAAATTCAAATGTGATAGCATGAATTTAAAGGTATTTTTCCTGAACCTCAACATTTTAAAGGTCTAATTAATGTCATAGGAAAACAATTACTTAATTTGGTCTTTAGCCTAATTAGATGACAGGATTTTAAAAGAGATTGATATTTTATCTGTAAGTTAAAGAAAAAATAATTTATCCTGTACCCCGAATAACAGCCCTAAGAAATTAAATAGGGTAAATGAAATAAGAATTTGAGTCATTCATTTAGGCCACATACAACCTTGTATAGAAAGGGTGGTATAAACTTTCATAACTCTACAAGATTTCTCATCTATACATCTCCCCAAGGAATGTGTTCATTGCCAAGACAACAATTTAGAACTCATTTAGAGACATTCTTCCAAGCATACTGAAACACAAATGTATATATTAGAGGGAGCAAACACTTGAGTTAGTAAACACTCAAAACTCCAGCCCAGGTACTTAGTATATATGAGTACTTGGACAAAACAGTTCATGTCTTTTGTTGTTGTTTTTGTTAGGTGCTCTTGAGTTGGTGTCCTATCCATCACAACTCTATGTACAACAGGTGAAACAGTATTGTTAGTGCTTCTCTGCTATTCATAGGGTTTTCAATGGCAGATTGTTTTTTTGTGAGTGGGTTCTCCTGAGCCTACAGCACCTGGTGTTCTCAGGTGGTCTCCCATCCAAGCACTAACCTGGTCCTACCCCATTTAGCTTCTAAGATCTGAGGGGATCAGATGCCTCAGTAGCACAGCTGCAGGCCAGTTACTGTTTTTATGTGGTTAAAAAACAGAAATAGGAATATCTAACTGACTTATCAGAAATACAAAGCTACTATCACATAAAGCATTAACAATAAATTATGAATTATTTATTATTAATTTATCATTTATTTAGTATTAAGAAGTTATTACTTCTTGCCATCAAGTATGCAAGTGAATCATACTCATTTTGAGGTTAACATATGCAAAGTGGTAGGAGAAAAACATTTTTACACTTTCTGTTCTTTTGTTCATTCATGGATTTAATCAATAACATTAGGGCATATCTTCTCTGTGCTGGGCCTGATACTTGACTGGAGGTACCAGGATAAATGATAGCATCCCTGATCACAGCAGCTCAAAATCTGGCAGAGAGCAAAGCAGTCAAGAAATGAAATACAGTGTGATAGTTTTAGGAAAGAGCTAAGAAATGGGTCTTGTGGGGGAGCAAAGACTGGTTTATAAAAATTGGTCAAAGGACAAAGGAGAGAAGCCTTGTTCCATGCTTCCAGATGAAGAACTTGTCTCTCTTCTTCACCAGACTGTGTAGCCCATGAGGTCAAAATCTTATATTGCTCAACATTGTATCTCTAGCACCTAGGACAGTGCTTGGTACACAAGTCTCTCCTGAAGTATTGAATGAGCCCCAAATAGTTTTTTAACTTAAAATTTAAGAGAGAAAAATGAAAAGGTTTTTTGAGATTGACAAAATATACTCTGAGAACTGTCAATAATTTATTACATATTTATATTCAATGAACTATAAAGCCTATAGAGTGGGTTAAGATATCAATGTGTAACTTCCTCCTGGGCTGGGATTTAGCTCAGTGGGTAGAGTGCTGCGCTGCAGTCTCTGAGACCCCGAGTTCAATTCCCAGCACCGCAAAAATGGGAGAAGGGCCTGACAATCCACTCCCAAGGCAATCCCGAAGCACTCAGCCATTGAAAACCCTATAAGGGTCGCTATGAGTCGGATACCGACTCGACGGCACCTAACAACAACAACAACTTCCTACAGAAGTGGTTTTGCAACAGCTGTAGCATTAAATGACTGCTAGTGCTGTCAGCTGCTGCTAGGAGCTAAGTAGCACACTAGCTGCTGGATGCTGGGCTACTAGCAGTCAAAGCCCAGAGCAATAAGCCTCTGACCTAAGCACCTAGAGCTATAAGTCTCTGGCTTCTAAAACTTTAGGCCATAACCCTCTAGTTCCAAAGGCCTAGAACTATAAGCTTCTTTATCTATCAGCCCAGCCCGTAAGCCTTTTGCATCAAGGGACCAGGACTGCTAACACAAAGGGAAGCACTCCTCACCCTACTTGTGATTTCCTATTGAGTACAGCAAAAGGATCCTCTCCAGTTGATCAGTAACAACTTTAAGTCATAATTGTTGTTGTTGTTGTTGTGTGCCGTCGGGTAGTGTCCGACTCATAGTGACCCTCATAGGGTTTTCAATGGCAGATTTTTTCGGGTTGCCTTGGGAGTGGGTTGCCACATCCTTCTCCCATTTTTGTGGTGCTGGGAATCAAACTCGGGACCTGAGAGACTGCAGAGCGGTGCTCCCAGCCCTAAGTCATAATTAGTCTTATTAATTCACCAAATCTACTCTGGCTTGATCATAATTTTCTATTGTTTGGTTTGGGATGTTCTTATCTCACAGGGACAATCACACTCTTTTAGTTGTCCTTATTTCTGATTTTTTTAGGCTTTCCTTATGCCGGGGACCCTTTGATACAAACCCATTCACTCTGAAAAGTGTCAAATGCTTATCTTCCTTCTATCTACCATGCCTGTGCAGTGTTGCAGTCTTCATGATGTTAGGTTGCAAGATTGTTCTTCATTCTTCCTGGAGCAATTATACACTCCCTCCAAGATTGATGTTCCACCAATGTAGATGGTAAAAAGGAAATCAAAATCCCTTTGGTCAGAGAAATCAATTTGGTCTTGGAGTCTGAACTGAAAACTGAATCTCTTTTTCTTTCTGCCACCTCAAAAGCATAGCATGGTAGTAAGATCACAGGTTCACAGTTGATGCTCAGATATAAATACAGCATCATCAATAACCATTCCTAGTGCCTTTGTTTTGCTGCTTTGGATTCATTTCTATTCTACTCTCTGACCAAGAAAGCTGCTTGTGTGGGCATAGTGTAGGGCATTAGGACTCTGGCACCAGTCAGATTTGACTGATACAGAACTCCACCAGGAAAATAGCTATCTCCTTGGCCCTCCTCCATGGGATCCCCTACAACTGTCTATGGTCCATAAGTTCTGTGCTCTTTTGGATGCTCACAAGCTATACAAGTTCTCTCTCTTTTTTGAGTTTGGTAAACTCTCCCTTTTGGGAGTGGAGTGAAGAAGATGGTAGCAGCTAGAATGGTGTCGGTTTTATTACTGGTAGCCCTGGCTCCATGCAATATTCTTTGTGGCAACCCTACAGTCCAACCATTAGTCCCTGCATAAGCAAATGCTGTCTTTGTTTCCCTTTGGAATCCTGACAGACACACCAAATGACTCTATGCCAGTTCCTTAACTTCCTTGTGCTTCTGTTTTCTCACTTGTAAAATGAGACTAATAATCAGACCAACATTATGGGATTTGGGTTAGGATTCAACAAGAGAAAATCCTAGCACATAGTAAGCACTCAATAAACATTAACTTTTAGTGCTACTAGTAATATTCTGCTGCATGATGACAGATTCTATGAAGCATGATTAAATGGATAGCACCTTAGAAGATTACTTTGTTAGCCTTCATTTAATTACTTGAGTCTCCAAACTGTTGGTTACACACCTACCATCAACCAGGAATCAGGAGATATGTTAAGGACAAAAAGTTAGATAAAGATGTGGTTTCCAGTCTGCCAAGACCTTAGAACTTACAAGTAGTAAGTTCAAAAATTGAAATAGTTAAAAAAATCTGTTATGGAATCCTAGGTGAGAGGCAGAGAAAATTCCCAAGATGATCATGAAAAGGAAACCCCAAAGGATAGTTAATTCTGTTGGAAGCCTAGAAAGAGTAAAGTATAGGTAAAAAAAGAGAGTGAACTCCTAAGGACACATCTCAAAGAAAATAAAAACTGACAGGCTAGCTGGACTTGGTTGCACACACTAGTAATCCTAGTGATGTGGGAGGAAGAGGCAGGAGCATTGCAATTTTGAGGATAAAGGCTAGCCTATGTAAATTTGGTAAGACCCTGACTCAAAATAAAAGAAAAAAAAATCCTGGGATGCAGCCCAATAATAGAGCACTTGCAAAGTATGTGGGAAGCTTGTGTTTAACCCCTATGTACAAAAAAAAAAAAAAAAAAAAAAAAAAAAAAAAAAAAAAAAAACCCACAAAAAAACACACAAAAAAAATCAAACCAAACCAAACCAAAACAGAAAATACACATACACACACACACACACACACACACACACACACACACACACACACTCTGACAAACTGAATGCATTGAGAAGATACTTAAGATTCTTCTGGAAATTTTGTAGTGGATTAATGTTAGGTGCATAAAAAATTAAAGGAGTTAAAATATCAAGACAATGTCATTGACAACAAAAAAGCTTCAAAGAAATAAAATATAATCACAGCAGGGAAAATAGATACTTTTCCCAACTGTGGCTTATGTTTAAGTAGGACTAAAATTGAAAAGGCGCTAGAGTTTAGCTCAGTTGTTAGAGTGCTGCTTTGCACTCTCTGAGGACTTAGGTTTGATCCCCAGCACTGTGAAAGTGGGAGAAGGACATGGCAATCCACTCCTGAAGCAAGCCCCAAACAATCAGCCATTGAAAATCCCCTGAGGGTTGCTATGAGTCAGACCTGACTCAATGGCACCTAACAATAACAAAAATGTAAACTTTGAAGAATCACATAATCTAAAATTATGACATAGCTCTATTGAGGGGGAATGGGAAGAAGAAAAGTTAAGGAATGATTTGAGAGGAATAAAAGAAATAGGTAATACAGAGAAGTAATCATCTCACTCAATAAGTAGAAGCAAGACTATTAAAGAATATAAGCATTAATATATTATTTGTTGTTGCTGGGTGCAGCCAAGTTGGATCTAACTCATAGCAATCCTACCTACAACAGAACGAAACACTACCCAACCCTGTGCCATGCATATGATCTTTTTATGTTTGAACCCATTTTTGCAGACACTATGTTTCTTTTCATTTTGAGTCATGCCAAATCAGCAAAAGGAGGTCCCAGGGGCTTTACTCCATTCCCATCATTAAAGTCGACTCTATTTTGAAGAGATAGCTTTTCCCCAGTCATTTCTTCCTGCCTTCCAGGCCTGGGGTCTCATTTTCTGACACTACATTTGACAGTGCTTCTCTGCTATTCATGGGGTTTTCTTTTTCGGCCTTTTATTTATAAATGTGTGGGGTATAGAGTAGTAAGACTTTTGCTACTTCCATTATGTGACTATTACATCACTTTTGGTTACACCGTCATCAACTTACAAATTTTGCAGAACCATTTGATTAATATGTAATAAAAATCATATGCCATCATGGGTTATATTCTCATTGATTTTTTCCCTTTCCCTATTTTTTCCAATGCATTCATATACTTGCATCATATACAGCTAATTGTTTCAGGAGTGTACCGCCACATACTTCTCCGTAGTCTATCTTAGTCTAGAAGCTCTGCTGAAACCTGACCTCCATGTCTGGCCCTGCTAGTTTCTCAAATAATGCTGGCATAACTTTCAGCATCACAGAAGCATGCAAGCCTCCACAGCACAACAATGTGACAGACATGTGGGGGAATATATTATTTAGGAACAGCTAAAGGAGTTCAGTAAGGTCTTCTGAGGAACAGATATCAAGATCAGGGAGGAGAGATGACAATACAATAGTTCTTGAATAGTTTTGAGGTAGTATTTGAGTTTTGGAAAATATGTGAATGCATTATTGAATAAAATAAATGAAAACAAAGTTAAACATAAATCTTTTGCACAAACAGAATTACTTGAGAGTAGACCTGAAATGTTAGTTTGATGACAGATTATATACAGTCTGCAATATTAAAAAGGTGGTACTTCAGAATTTTATGCTAACAAAACAAAGAGAAACATATTCAGATTTCCATTTTAGAAAATTCTGGGATAATTTTGGAGATGATTGTAGTGAAAATGAGTGGTGTTGAGGAAATTAGTTATGATAGCTCTGTGGAAAAATAATGAGGTCTAGAATAAGATACTGGCAATGTTAATAGAAAGCAAAGACATAGTTTGAGATATCTTTTGAAGTTAAATTCAAAAGAATTTGGTAATTAGTTGTGGGAATTAAAAGAGAAATTAAAGTTAATGTGGAAGCACCTACTTTATGGTTAGTGGTTACATGCTTTTGTAGGCAGCAAAATGAAGAAGAAATTTATAGAATGATATGGTTTACAAATTGGATACCCAGACTACATCAAGTTAGAATGACAGTATATAGTAATGCATAAAAATTTTAAATTTAGGGGAAATCTCAATATCTGAGATAAAGGACATGAAGGCTTCTGGTGTATAAGGACTAGATGAAGGCATGTTGGAGAAAATACTTTTCAGACAACCTAAGAAATATCTACATTTAAAGAGGAGCCAGAAATATTTATAATATTCATTAATTCTCACTTATTAATTTAGTCCTTTCAACAAATATTTATTAAGCATCTGTTGTGAGTTAGAGTCTAACAAGTCTTTTGTAAGTGTTTCATCAATGTTCTCTTGTGGTGCTGAGAATATTCTTTCTTTTAAACTTCTTCAAGTTTTGGGGTACTTACAGAAGAAAGGAAAAGAGGCATTTTTAGATTTTATTATTTCACAATTATGTTATCTTCATTTATGAAACCCTAGGGAAAGAACATGGTTGGAATGATGGGAGAAAAGAAAGGAAGAATGTTTGCCTCTGTAGGGACTGACAGGCAATAGGAGGTCTGGATACTTAGGTCAACTCAGTTCCATGAATTGATCCAGAGAGAGTAGAAAAACAGGAACTTGGCATATTGAAGGGCAAAGTTAACACATAAAATGAGAAAAATCAAGAAAACTTTGACGTCAGGTAGGAATAATAATTTCAAGCATGATAATGAGACACAGGATTGGACCATTTGAAAGGTATCCAGCCATCATTGTTAGCTTCAGCTGATCTATCATTTTGAGATTGTAATGATCTCATGGATCTTGGCTGTTCAGTACATTATTATGTTGGTTATAGTAACATCAACATGGGAATACAGATGAATTACTATCACTAAAACCATAGTGGTATGATTTGTCAGAAAGGTTCAGCTGGTATCTATTATAGATTGAAGTGTGCATTACTAAATGTGTTGACTTCTACAAAGATGAATTTTGGCTTCTTTTGGCAATTATGAGAATATCATAGAAGGTGTCAGATGAGAGCATGAGTTTTTATATTCTGACCTATCCAGATAACTGACTCCTAAGTTACTAAATTTTTTTTCTTTGATGTAGCTTTAAACTTCTTTCCTGGCATCTCTTCCCTGTGGTTCCTTCACTTTGTCTTTATTTCTTGTCCTTTACCTCTATTTCATGAAAACAGTAACTTAGCCTAACCAATGATTAATTTATCACAAGAGATATTTCTGAAATAGAAAATAGTTCACTAAGTGGGACTCAGCTTTTGTGATAACAAATATTATTCCTCTGAAAATGAACTAAAAAAATCTACTTATATAGTTGTGGTAAAAACAAATATAAATATGCACTTTTAGACTGAAGTGAAGGCAAAAGAAGAACTTTTATATTTATAATAAAATTTCATATTTTTTAAAATTATGTAAACACTTTTCATGACCAGTTGCTAGAATCTTTATCATTTTAAAAAACCAAATCGCCAATGATATTGTTGTTGTTAGGTGCCATCGAGTCGGTATCCGACTCATAGCGACCCTCATAGGGTTTTCAATGGCTGACTGTTTCCGAATTGCCTTGGGAGTGGATTGCCAGGCCCTTCTCCCATTTTTGCGGTGCTGGGAATCGAACTTGGTACCTCAGAAACTGCAACGCAGCACTCTACCAACTGAGCTAAATCCCAGCCCCCATCAATGATATTATCTCTGCTTAATAGATGTGTTGCTTTTCTTCTCTTTGCCAACATGCCTGTAAGTCATTTTAGTCAGGAAATTTGCATGTAGCATTTTAAGTAGTGGGCATGTTTTCCAATGCAATGTAACAAGGAAGAGATAAAAATAGGACTTAGTTTAGAATTTTAAAACTCCAATGGTATAAGTATTGCTTCTGAGCAATAGTACCATTTTGCACATCATAGACCACAACGTGGATGTTACCTCCTGGGGTTGTGCAGTCCATGTCCTATATCACTGTATAAGACCACCCTTAGTAATAGACACAAGGGAAGTCAGCTGCAGGGGAGACTTAAAGTCCTTGAGCATTAACAGTAAATCTTTTTGAGCATCAAAAGCATAAAATTCTATTCATATTATATTCATTGTTCTGACACAGAAAAATAAATTTGACACATGTTTTCTATGTAAGCCTTATTTGAAAAGAGTTCTTGTAAATTTGCCATGGCCTGGATTTATTATGAATGGCATGGTATAGTTGTGACATGCAAAATTGGTTTGAACACCATTAATGAGTATGAGTTCCTGATGATTCTGGATTTGTGTTCTCTTTCATACACTGATGACTAATTCAGGAAAGATGAAAATGAAGCATTATGTTTTTAAACAGTTAAGAACAGGAAATAGATGCTAAAACAGCATGTCATCAATTGGTAGTATCAATGTTGCACATTTGGAATACTAATGGTATAGCTTTTTATTAAGATACCCTTATAATATGAATGCAGATAAATACTATAGGTTAATAGTTGCCAAAATTTATTGTATATAACTTATTTGAGAATTACAATGCAGTTTCTGGGCCTCACTCCCAGCGATTCTGATTTAGAAGCATGAGAATAGGCCTGGAATCTATCTTCTTAAAAAGCACTCCTAAATTCCTAATGCCTACAGTTCTGCCCTCCCACTTTGAGAAACACTGCCATATCATGGCTCACAGCACTGGCATCTCCCAGACGTTTATGAAAATACAGACACCTTTCCACATATCCACTGAAAAGGGTGAAGTCCAGGCATGTATACGGTTTTGAAATTCTATGGGTGATTCTGATTTGCAACTAGGCTGAGAAATATTAAGTAGAATTAACTTCCATGTGTTGCTTATTATTAAGTTCTTTTTTGAGGAATTTCTCAGCAGTTGTACTAATTTCCATTCTTATTAACAGTGTACAAAGATTTTGATGTCTCCACATCCTCACCAACAGTAGTGATTCTCAATTTTATTTAATAGTAACCATCCTAGTGGAATAAAGTTGGTATCTCATTATGGGTTTGATATGCATTTCTCAAATAATCAGTGATGTTGAGGGTCTTTTCATGTGATTATTGTACATTCATATATTTTCTTTGAAGAAATGTTTCTTCAGGTTCTTTGTCCATTTTTGACTCAGGTTGGTTGTTTCTTGTTGTTGAGTTTTAGGAATTTACTACACATTCTGAATATTAATTTTTTAATCAGATACTAGATTTTCAAATATTTTCTCCTATTCGGTGGGTTTCCATTTCACTCTTGATAGTGTCCTCTGATATTCAATGTTTATAATTTTCAACAAGTCCAATTTTTCTATTTTTTCTTTTGTTATCTGTGCTTTTTATGCTACATTTTGTCTATTGCCAAATCCAATATCATGAAATTTTACCATATATTTTCTTTCAAGGCATTTATAGTTTTGGGTCTTACATGTAGGTCTTTGATCCATCCTGACATAATTTTATGGTGTTAGCTAAGAGTCCAACTTCATTTTTTGGTATGTAGATCCACAGTGTTCCTAGCACTATCCATTGAAAAGATTATCCTTTCCCCTTTGAATAGTTTAGGAAACTTGACAAATATCATCTTAGTCTATAAGTAAAAGTTTACTTGTGGATTTGCTAATCCATTCTAATCCATTCTAATCCATTGCTCTATCTCTCTATTTCTCTGCTGTTACCGGGAAGGTACGTTGGCATGTCCAGTAGATCCAGGAGGCCTCCTTGCTGGGAGACCAGCAGCAGCAACCTTCCCACTGCAGCAGATAGTACCTTGTTTCATTTGTGTTCAGCCCACAAAAGAATTTATATGAAACACAAATTATAATAGAGAATATGTTGTTGTTGTTAGGTGCTGTTGAGTTGGTATCCAACTCATAGCGGCCCTAGGTGCAACAGGTGAAACACTATTATTAGTACTTCTCTGCTACTCATAGGGTTTTCAATGCCTGATTATTCTTTGGCAGTGGGCTGCCAGGTCCTTCTCCCAAGCCTACAGTACCTGGTGTTCCCAGGTGGTCTCCCATCCAAGTACTAATCAGGCCTGACCCTGCTTAGCTTCTGAGATCTGACTCTGATAGGATCCACCACCCATCAGTGGTATGGCTTCAGGCAATAGAGAATATAGATGTGGTTTCTTAAATGTGGAGAATATTGTTGTTGTTGTTGTTAGATGCCATCGAGTTGGTATCTGACTCATAGTGACCCTCTGTACAACAGGGGAAACACTATTGTCAGTGCTTCTCTGCTGTTCATAGGGTTTTCAATGGCAGATTGATTTTTGGGAGGGGGTTGCCAGGTCCTTCTCCCAAGCCTACAGCTTCTGGTGTTCCCAGGCAGTCTCCCATCCAGGTACTAACCAGGCCCGACCCTGCTTAGCTTCTGAGATCTG